>JAHKKF010538221.1:0-24592 GCA_019740295.1 Labeo calbasu
ACATGACTTTATTTTACATGACTACTTTTTCTAAATATATATTCCTATATAATAAAATATAATAATAATAAAAGTAAATAATAATAATAATATTATTATTATTATTATTATTATTGTTGTATATAATAAATAATAGTAATAAATACTGCTTAATATGACTACTTTTCATAATAAATGACAATGAAAATGGGTAATGACAAAAATGTTAATATATAACAATGATCTATTATGTCTAAAACATCTAAAATAATAATAATAATAATAATAATAATAATAAATAATAAATCACAAAATATACAAAATGTTATACACAACTACTATTCATAATAAATATGACAACAATCAGTAAGTTAATTAGGATACATGGCAGTTTTGATGTATAATAGCTTTGATACATTTTTATATTATGACATTCTATATTAACAACGTTTATACATTACTATGCATAATTAAAACAATTAGAAATAGAATTAATAATGTTTATTACCATTATGTTAACGTATAACAACAATAATCCATTATGTAATAATAATAATAATAATAATAATAATACTACAGGTCTCAACGCCAAGGATTTTTTCACTGGCCCTACCACAAAGACTCATGTTATCTTTTATTTTAATAAGCTTATATGACACCAAAATGTTACATACCAGTTAAATGGTGCTATTCTCGATTCCAATTTCGATACCACACCTAAACCTACTACCCTAAAAATTGTTTATGATTATTAATATTTTATTACAAATAAAAATATGCTTTAGGGAAAAGCAGAAGGACTGAAAAAACGCAAACTCAGTCTTTCCAGCAGGTGGCGCTTAAAGAATATCAGTGATCTTACATTTCTTTGGTTACAGTGATAAACAAAGCAGCACCTTCCTCATGAGCGCACTTTAAATGCATTATATAGAAGTAAATGAAAAGAAAACACCACGTAAACTTTTCTTAAAATATTCAGTTCCCCTCAGAAATATATTCATAATAACAATAATACAGCTGACAAATTCGTCAGCTGTCCCGAGTGTTTTTCACACTGGCCCCGGGCCATCGGGCGCTCCTTATTTTCAAGCACTGTAATATTAATAATAGAAACTACCGCATTTTATACATTACTGCTTTTCCTAAATATATATTTTGATATAATAATAATAATAATAATAATAATAATAATAATAATAATAATAATAGATATAATAACAATAATAATAATAACAACAACAACAACAACTATTATTATTATTATTATAATTATTATTTATTATTATTATTATTATAGTTGTATGTAGTAATAATAATTAAAGTACGAATAAGTTTTGCCATGACTATTCATGATAAATAAAAACAATTAGTCAGTTCATTTGGGTATAACAACCCATTATGTTGTAGTAGTAATAATAATAATAATAATAATAATGTTTATATATTATTATTCAGAAAAAGACGACAGTAAAAACCAAGTTTATTCAGGTACATAAAAAGAATTTTGATGTAACAACAAGAACAAATAATATCTTTCATACATCACTACTTTTCCTAAATATATATTTCTATAACAAATAAATGCAATAATTATTATTGATGTAAAATAACGCAGTTAAAAAACAAACAAAAAAAACCACCTCACTTACCGACAAGGACAGAGGTCTCTGAGTTTTTTATCAATGACTCCGGCGTTAAAGCTCTGCTCCACGAACTGCTCCAGGAGCGAATACGCACACGGCACGTCAATACTGAGATCTGCCATGTCCAGATACACCCGCTCAAATCCCTGCAAACGGAGAGCATTCACTCAAGATGTGCTTTGAAAGCTGCAGTGATTCAAAGTGACCAGCAGGTGGCGCCATACCCGTCTCAATTGATCCACAGTGATGACCGTGGAGGCGCAGAGAGACTTCAGCAACTGCAGGATCATTTGAAGCGTTCGCTCGCCTTTAGACTCCAAAACCATGATAACAGCCTGAAAGAAATATATAGCATTAATAATCAGCCACAAGCTTTCCACTGAAATGCCTGTTTTGTTGCCGTTATTACCTCGTAAACAAACTCATGATGGAAATGTGGGACTTCCAGTTCTCTCAAGCAGCGCTCGGCTTCCACCGTGTCACCTGATAACAGATACTCCTTCAACAGGAGGTTAACCTGCAACAACAACAACAACAACCATTATGCAATGTCATTACTGATGCTTAGTATGCTGTAAAATCTTGCAGCTCATAGACAAAGGATGTTATGTAACGTCGTAGGCGACGAACGGGTGTGTCCTTGCCTCTTTGATGAGTTGATTGACGGGTCTCTGGCCGCCGCCCGAACCCCAGAGACTGTCGATGCGAAGGCCCGTCCATCGGCTCATTCTCAGCAGCACGGCCGCACGATCCAGAGCCGCTCTGATCAAATGACACAAACTGACGTCAAACCCGCAGTCAAAACACACGCGAGGAAAGAAGAGGAAAACATTCAATACCTGGCGTATTCACAGTCCACTCGTCCTTTGTAGCCGTCTATGAAGCTTTTTGGGAGGATGTCGTCTGCGACGGCTCGGGCGATGAACTGGCCGAGCATCTGTAAGACAGAAGTCAACATTTCCAGCTGAAGATACTTATTCTGGGAGCTTTCCACTGAAAACTTTTCCATAGAAACCCAGTATGTTCACAGGATTCAAAAAAAAAAAAAAGACAGACTTAAAATACAAATAAACAGGCCTAGGAGCAGGGTTGCCAGGTTTTTACAACAAAACCCACCCAACTGCTACTCAAAATGAGCCCAGTTGCATTCCTGGGGGTAAAATACAGGCATTCCAGGGGCTAAATAACACATTATTGGGACCGCTTTAACCTGCGGCTACAGTGTTAAAGTAGCCCAATTCAACGGGAAAATCGCAGACTTGGCAACACTACCTATGAGTTTCCTAAGGCTCTTAAAAACACTGACAAATATTAAAGATATATATTTTTTTCATTATTTAACATTTTATATGAAATTATTATTATTATTATTATTATTAATGTATTATTTCATAATATGAACATGTACAAATGCCTAATCAACTTTAATCTTGGTCCACTTTCTAATCACACTGTCATAATAAAATTGTGAGAAAAAAAAAAAAATATAATATTATTAAAATTAGTGTTTTTTGGTCCATTTACCATTCAGTGTCATTAATTAAAAAATAAAAAAGAATATTTAATTAAATAATGATGATGATAATGATAATAATAATAATCATAATAACAACAACAACAACAACAATAATAACAATAATAACAATAACAACAACAACAACAACAACAATAACAACAACTATTATTATTATTATTATTGTTGTTGTTGTTATATTATACATAATAATAATAATAATAATAATAATAATAATAACAACAACAACAACAATAATATTTTCAGGTAATGATTACTCATTCTGAAACCCTTTCCATATTTCTTACTGACACAAAAAAAGAACCAAAATAATTAGTAATTTATCATTAAAATAGGCCTACATGAATTGTTTTTAAGGATCTGGAAACTGATAAATAATAAATATCTGAAATATTATTAGACAACAATATTTAATACTAATATTAAAATGAAAATGTTACATATGAAAATATACACAGATATTTTTATATTACTTTTTTTTTTTTTTACAATTATTTGGCAACTTTTTTGTGCATTTTCAAATTACACTGTCCTGAAAAAAATAAAAATGATTTAACAACAAATTATAAATTAATAATAATAATAATAATGTTTCATAATATTCTAATATTTATGGTTAATTTTCCTTCACACTGTCATAATAAAATTTGGTACAAAAATTACATATTAAAATGTATCATTTTTTTGTTCCATTTACAATTCAATGTCATGATTTAAAAAAAAATATTTTTTTTTTTCATGAATCACTCAATCTTCTTCATGTAAATCATTTCCATATTTCTTTTATCACACAAAAAAGTAAATTAAATAATTTGTAATTAAAATAGGCATACATGCTTGGTTTATCGATTTGAGAACTTTGCCAAATAATAAAAGAATGAAATATTAAACAGTAATTTTTATGTTTATGTTTATGTTTATATATATATATATATATATAAATTTATTTTTCATATTACATATCATATATACATATTTTCATATTACATTTTTAGAACTATTTGGGATTTTCAAATCACACTGTCCTGAATAAAATAAAGATTTAATCTTGATATAATAAAATCTGGTACAAAATAAAAAATAATAAAATAAAATTTTATTTTATATTATATTAGTAAAATTAGTCATTAGATGTGTGTGTGGGTGTGTATATTTATGCTCAGATAATATTTCAAATTTGAATATTAATTATTTCTCATTTTATTTTCAATTTGCATTGTTATTTAAAAAAAAAAAAAGAGAGAAGTATTTCATATTTCCAGCTAAAAACACTCATTCTAAGAGCATTTCCATATTTCTTGTTTACTCTCACAAAAACCCCTCGTGGCACACAAAAAAGGAACCGATCATTTAACACAGCAGAATTTCACTTGAACAGCATAAAAAAAGCACCTCAAGTTCCTTATCGTGACATTGTTTAAATGTCATTGGATCTGTGCGTGTCCCACTGTAAAGAGTGCGGTTGTGTGCGCAGCTGGAGGAAACTCAGTCAAATAATGCAGAAAACACACATTAGCTCATACTAATGCAGTCGGAGGTCAATATTTGTTCACGTGCCATTTTGGCACGTCCACTCTTTGCATTTGGATTGTATTGGTTGCTGAGGGCAGTAAAGGGCTGCGTTAGCCAAATTCTGCTGCTGGAACAACATTTGCTCTGGTGTTTAGAGTGAAGGCTGACGGGACAGGCCTGAGTAAATGTGTTTGAACAGCAGACGGTGTGTTTGGAGGCCCAGCGCTGAGCCAGCATTCTGCACACAGACAGACAAAAGCACAAGCTCTGGTGTTTCGATGAAGCCAAAGGAAACAGCTGAAAGTCTCTTCTGACTGGCTCATCTGCACCACCAGACACACTCCGACCACAGAGCGCCCATTGTTAACCGCGGCTTACCAAACACGCTTTCAGCAAAGTAAACATGCAGCACAGAGGAAACTGTGCTAGATGTTACAGTGCAAAAAATAAACCTACGCATCAACTAAAGCGGTTCATGATCGTGAACTTTGGCTCATGAATAAACGTCACTCAAATAATTGTGGTTGACAGTTTAATTTTCTTCTGTTCATGCCACTTAATAAATACTTTAAAAATAATAATAATAATAATAATTTAACTTGTAATATAATGTTATTACAATCTCATATTTATAATATATGTTATCTTAATTATATTATACACACAATTTAGATAAATTATAAATTTATATATTAAAAAAATAAAGCTTAAAAAAAAGCATTAAAAATGCTAATATAAGATATTATACTGTATATAAATTGCGTGTATATTTATTATATGTTGATATATTAGATATAATATATTAAATATAATATATAATTATATATTTTATCTAAATGATATTATATACACAAATTAGATACATTTATATATAATTAAGCTTTAAAAACTGCAACATGCTAATATAAGATATTATAATGTGTTTAACAATATTATACATTTATAAAATGTATATATTTATTATACAATTATATATAAGATACATTTAAAATAATATATAATTATATAGTCATTTATATTATACACACATTGTGTATTTATGTTTATATATTAGATATTAAATATAATGTTTATAATTATATATTTATATATTTTATGTTAATACATTAAAATAATGTTTATAATATGTAATTATAGATTAATATCTAAGTTGTATTAAATATACACACATCAGTTAGATACATTTATATATAAATAAGCTTTATTAATGTCTAAATTATATTATACATTTATAAATTAGACATTTATACATGCATTTGTTAATATATTAGCTAACATTAAATATAATATTTATAATATATAATTATACATTTAATATTCATATATTAGATATAATATTAAAAAATATATAATTATATATTAATATCTAAATTGTACTTATACATATATAAATTGGATACATTTGTATATAAAATAAATTAAAGCTTTAAAAAACCTGATGTTAATATAAGATATTGTACTGTATATATAACAGTATAATAAATTTATATAAACTATTTTTATATTTATTATGCGTTGATATATTAGATATAATATCTGAAAATATTTATAATATGCAATTATATATTAACATGTAAATGATTATATACACAAACGATAAACATTTATATATGTATGTGAATATATATTCAATATTATGTTAAATATAACAATTATATATTAATCTTAAATACTGAAATATTTACAAAAAAAAAAAAAACAAAGAAGAATATTCTCTGTGTTTTTCCTTATCCATTTTCTGATCATATTGTCATTAATATAATAAAACAATATACGACATTATAGAAGATAATAATTTAATAAGCAATTGTTTTATACAGTAATAAATATCTCTTATTAATTCTATAATACTAATATATAAACGTGTATATTACAAATACTGGCATATACTAAAATCATTAGTTAATAATATTATACAATTATATAAATGACAAGTTAAATAAAAATAGAAATATTATATTAAAAACATTATATATATTATATATATATATATATATATATATGTGTGTGTGTGTCTAATACACATGGTTAAAGGCATCACAAACACTAGCTCTAGCATGTTACCTGCGGAGCCCCAGGTGTGTCCAGCACCAGGTCGGGCAGCTCTTTGAGCAATTTGTGGAAGGAGGCCTCCACGTCGGTGGCTTTAAGCACCCGCCCGCAGAGCTCGCTCAGCAGTCGTGACGTCAGCTCCCTGTGGCTGGCTTTGGCCTCCAGCGCTAGCGATACAGCTAGCATGGGCACGTCGCCACGCATGCTGCCCAGGTTCAGCTCAGCAAGCAATTCCTGAGGGAACAGAGCGAGATGTTCTGCTGATAATGATAATGCAGCGTTCCTCAGGTTTGTTTACTCAGACACGCACAGGACGCTGATTAGATATGAAAGGGCAAAAGCCGTTATAAATCTCACCGCCACTTCATTAGCATCCCCGTGCTCAAAGTACTCTTGAACGATAGGGGTGAGCGTCTTCTCAAACGTCTCCTCGTCCAGAGGGAGGACGACCGTCTCATATACGCAGTTCTCCTGCAGAAACACAAAGTTTGATGGATTGTGTGCTAGTTTCATGGTTAATAAAATAGAAAATTCAGATGTTGGAATGTAGCGTTGCATCACTTGCTCAACCCTCTGCACAAAACATAATACTTCTTCATTTTTCTCTTATTTCAGTTAATGTCATAAAACTAGAGAGCTAAGCCAGTTGTAGTACTGACAGTGTCATGTAAACATAGCTGAAGACGCAACAACAGGAACAGATGAGTCAAATCAACAGAGTCATTTAGCTGGATTTGCTCCGATTGCTTCAATCTTGTGACTAACAAAAGCCAGGTTAAATTAAAATTTCGACATGATTATAAAAAGCACATAGTGATGGGCGAAGTAGAGCTTTTCTGAATCAGTTAAACCAATGCTTCGCAAAATGATTCACCATTTCGAAGCGCTCCAGTCAGATTGTGTATTGTGAATCATTCGTTTCAGATTGGGACTTCAAATCGCGAATCATTTGATTTACAGCGCAACTTTGCGTTTTGTGAATCATTTGATTTATATTGGAGCGGGTTCATGAATCATTTCATGAATTTAATGATTCAAATCAAGCGATTCACCAAATGTTCCGATCGAAGTCAAATGATTCGTGTTGCGTGCCTGAGTCCTGATCTGAAACTATAGTTCGTTAATCGTTATTTAGATTAAGACTTAGGAGCGTACATCACGAATCGCATGATTTAGATCGGAACGAGTTTGTGAATCATTTTGTGAAATGAATGATTCAAATCAAATGAATCACGATACGCCGTTTACAGTCCCAATCTAAATCCAGTGATTCGTGACACACGGTCTGATTGGCGATACGTGATGTTCCGATCGAAGTCAAATGATTTGCGATCCGCGCTCCGAATCCTAAACTGAAACAATAGTTTGTTAATCGTTATTCAGATCAGGACTTCAAGAGTATAGATTGGGAATCATTTGATTTATATTGGAACAGGTTTGTGAATCATTTTGTGAATGGAATGATTCAAATCAGTTGATTTGCAATAAGCAAATTGAAGTCCCGATCTAAAGCAAATGATTCGTGATACGCAAACCGACTGGCAATACGCAAAGTTCCGATCTAAGTCAAATGATTCATGATTCAAGCTTTGAATCCTGATCTGAAATGATAGTTCATTAATCATTATTCAGATCAGGACCGTGGATCGGGAATCATTTGATTTAGACGGGAACTTTGCGTACTGCGAATCATTTGATTTAGATCGGAACAGGGTCGTGAATCATTTCGTGAATTGAATGATTCAAATCAAATGATTTGCAAAAAACAATTTTAAGTCC
Organism: Labeo calbasu; assembly: GCA_019740295.1. Classification (NCBI taxonomy): domain Eukaryota; kingdom Metazoa; phylum Chordata; class Actinopteri; order Cypriniformes; family Cyprinidae; genus Labeo; species Labeo calbasu. The sequence continues at coordinate 8,500 of JAHKKF010538221.1, forward strand.
TAATCTAGATCAAAAGTTCCGACCTAAGTGAAATGATTCACAATCCGCGCGCCAAATCCTGATCTGAAATGATGGTTCGTTAATCATTATTCAGATCAGGAATTCGGAACATGTATCGAATCATTTGATTTAGAGTGGAACGGGTTCATGAATAATTTCGCAAACTGAATGATTCAAATCAAATGATTCTCAAAACGAGATTTGAAGTCCCGATCTAAATCAAATGATTCGCGATCTGACTGGCTGGCAGTACATGAAGTTCCGATCTAAGTCACATGATTTGCGAATCACGCTCTGAGTCCTGATCTGAAATGATGGTGATCATGATCATGAATTAAATTATTTAAATCAAATGATTCGCAATACGAGATTTGAAGTCCCGATGTAAATCAAATGATTCGCAATATGCGATCCACGCTTCGAGTCCTGATCTGAAATAATGGTTTGTTAATCATTATTCAGATCAGGACTTCGGACTGTGAATGGTGAATCATTTGGTTTAGGGCCGAAGTTCATGTATCGCAAATCATTTGATTTATATCCAAATGGGCTCGTAAATCATTTCACGAATTGAGTGATTCAAATCAAACGATTTGCGATACGCGATTTGAAGTTCTGATCTAAATCAAATTGTTTGCGATACACAATCCGATTACCGATATGTGAAGTTCCGATCCAAGTCAAATGATTTGCGATCCGCGCTCAGAGTCTTGACCTGAAATGATGGTTCGTTAATCATTATTCAGATAGGAACTTCAGAGCATGGATCGCGAATCATTTGATTTAGATCGGAATTTTGGAGCAGGTTAGCGAATCACTTAATTCATGTCGGGACTTCAGAGCTGTTTCGCAAATCGTTCTTTCAGATTTTTTTCTTAAACAGGAGAAAACAAACAAATAAGGCAGTAGAGTTATAAAAATAAAACAAAGAAAAAGTATACACAAATACAAATTCCTTAAGAAAACTGGTTTTGATATGGTAAAAGTGTATTATACTTTGTAGTACTTTAGTAGTAATACTTCGCTTTATTTTTACAATTTTGTTTATTAGTTTTATTTAATCTTTTTTTAGAATTTAAAAGAGAAGATATTGTTTGATAAGTGAAATCTGTTTGAAGTCTTTGAAAATTAAAAAAAAATAGTAGTGCTTGAAAAAAGTCTTTGAAAATCCTGGAATTTCATTTTAAAGTATCTCTACGAACCCTGCGATAAAAACATCACAATAATCTGCACCACTCCAGTCCATCAATTAACATCTTGTGAAGACAAAATCTGCATTTGTAATAAATAAATCCATTATTAGGACATTAACTTCTTGTTTTAAATAAGTTGTTGCTTCTGGCTGAATCAGGAGAGAAATATGCACAGATCAAGCACTGTTTACAAGACAAAACAGTCGAAAACCACTTAAAAACAAATATGTGGGTGGATTATGATACGAGAAGACAACAGGAGATTGGACTTTTTCACTGAAGGAAGCAGTATCATGGCTTTTGGACTCCTATTTTGGCCAAAAGTGACAGTTAAAACGTCTTAATGATGGATTTGTTTCTTACAAACGTTCAACCTTTTGCTTAAGATGTTAACTGATGGACTGGAGTGGCATGGATTGTGCTTTTATTGGCCGTTTTATCAGCCGGACTGACGGCACCCATTCACATCCATTGGTGAGCAAGTGATGTAATGCTGCATTTCTCCAAATCTGATGAAGAAAAAAAAAAAAAATCATCTACATCTTGGATGGTCTCTTACCTGCTCCGCATCGTAATTGGGATCTTTAACGTCAACTTCATCTTCATCATAAACCTCTCCAGGTGTCCCCCATACACCTTTACCCCCTGCCCCACCTATGGATAACCAAACACATAAATAGTAGCTTATCAAAACAACTTTAAAATTGACATTGTTTCAAAAGAGAACAGAAAGAAGAACAAAAACCCATGTTTTTCTGCAGTAGCCAATGAAAGTACACACTGTTCCTATCACCGCCAATTTAACCACACAGGGTCGTCCCCTCTCAAACGATTTCCCTAAACAGAGCCGGGGCCCTTTAATTTAAAGCTGCTGACGTCATCTCTCGATATGTGCAGAGCTCTGACCACAAGTGCAAAACTGATACTGTACTGAGAAACAGAAACTAACTAACTGGCAGAAGACATCAAAACATGATTTTTTTTGAGAAATGTTATTTTTTTGGCCATTGAATGGAAGTCAATGGGGTCCAATATTGGTTCAATCTCCAAAATATCTTAAAAAATGAAATGTATTTTTTAAAATTTAATGTATGTGTTCACCAGTTTGTAATCCCTGATTTAAATGCAAAACAACCTGACTGGCTTCTGCTCAGCCGGATTGCAAAGCCCCCAAAGAAGATTGTCAACATGCTGTAATCTACTTTTCAGGCCTGTAATTATGAAGCAGAGCATTCAACCTTGCATATGGCTCTTCCAAACCAACGGCATTTTTACTGCAACGTCTGCATCTGAAGGCTTCTGGCCAAAAAAAGCTAACAGGAACTGCAGCCCTGCCCTTCAAGCTGACTTAACCAGCAGTTACATAACACAAACAGCACCGCATATGCCATCACTGAGGGAATAAAAAAACAGAAGTGTGCCATGAAGTCATCTCGTGGACGATAGGGGAGGTGAAAAGGTCACCACCAAAATCTTTAGATCTCATCTAGGTGGTTAAAACAATCACCGTTAGACCAAGAGTATATAAATAATATTTTTATTATTATTATTTTTTTTTAAAAGCTTATTTAGCATACATACAGCATGCTAGTCGAGACGTTTCTGCAAGCCAGACTTTGCCAAATCAATTCAGGTCTGTTGCACTCAGGGGCGATGAACCCTCAACAGCAGACCAACCAACGCTGGCCAAAACAACAAGTGAATGAATAGGAGTGACCGTCTGTTATGGGTGCATGTGTAAATGTGGTTGGAGTTTGGTTGCCGAAGTGCGTCAGTCCTCATCAAGAATCGCTCAGATGTTTGTTAACCATGTAATTGGCTAAAATGAAGTGGTGGATGCTGGAACACAACCATATCAACACTTCATGTGCTCTAAACTCATATAAATGAATCTAGACTTCCAGAACTTTTAAAAATTCCAGAACTACAAATTTAAATTTAGTCAGAGTCAAAATATCAAACTTCCAAAAAGAAAAGCACTTACTAAAAGGCCATTTACACCAAGGGTGGTAACTATAATGATAAGGTTTAATAATCATTCCATAATCAATTTTCGGATGTGAAAAATGCAGAAAATTTAACCCAATCTGATTTTTTTTTTAAATGACAGATGAAAGTTTCAGATACAGTGTATAAATGTGATTGACACAATGTGAGGTCGTATTTATTTTTTTAACGTGCAAAAATTTCAGACGAGAATTTCGGATTGGATTGGCAAGGACCTTAAGTCCAAACGACAACTGGAAAGATAACAACACAGAGGAACGACAGTTAAAAATCGCTTTCAGAATGTTTTTTCCAAGCTAATGAATGGTAAAACAGTGACAGCCAATCAGAATCCATCATGCAGCAATAAAACAGAATGTTACTGTTCATTAATGTTGACACTAATATAGTTAACGTTCCATACGGAACAGATAACTTAAGTTTTAATAATTGTTCTAGTTCTATTAGAATCAAGTCCACGTTGTAACTATAACAATAACAACACAGAACAACAATATAGATGGAATCACTTTTTTTGTAGCTGACGAACGATAAAAACATTGACAGCCAATTAGAATCCAACCTAACTATAATGATAACTATACATTCTTAATAATTGTTCTAACTCTATGAGAATAGCGATATCAACACTATGACTATAACTCTGTCCATCACCCTGTTTTTATGAGAATTTTGAAGTATCGCATCAGAAACAAGTGATAGGAATGACAAAATATAAAAAAAAAAATCCCTTAATTTGTAAAAAAGTTTTAACCCTCTCTTGAGGTGGTAATTTGGCTTGTGCGAAAAAGAGTTAATACGAATAACGGGAGATGGAAACGCATTTGCCGAATAAATTCCTCCATGTGCATCAAAGTCACATGACTTTGCGCTACTGGATGTCAGGCTTAGCCTGACTAACCTATTTTGTCGCACAGTATCTGAAATGTTGTTATGGTCATTTTGAAATGCCTGAGCAAAGTCTGTCGTCAAAGTATTTCTGTATAATTGCCTCCCAGAACTGTCTTAAGCGACTATGTTCCCCAACAGCAGGCACCTGCAATGACTGCACTTATTGTGTTTTGTCCACTCACTCTGAGGCGAAAGTAATTTATTATATATGAAGATTATTATATTCAGTGGCTTTGTTTATTTTTCTTAGTGATATTTAGTGCCAGTGTATCAGGAAGTGACTATTTTGTTCCTTTTGACTCGTTGGAAGGAAACTGTGCTTATTCACAAATGTTTTATGTGAATTTACAATCTTATAATCTTGGTTAAGGAATCAAACAGCGCTGATACCTTTCTTAGGCAGGCCCCGTCCCTTGCCCATCCTCGACTTCCTGTTAAGCAGTTTGCCCTTAGGGCTGGTGGGTGGAACCGCAGACCGGACAGATTCGCCGTTATCGCTCAGCGAGTCGCCCCGGCCCGAGTCCCTGGAGGAGTTCTTCCTCAGACGTCTCTTCACCTTGGCCTTGAGCCTTGCCTCGTGGATGCTGCCAGTGGGGGCCGATATCCAGTTTCCGTTGATCTCATTATTGACGTTTCCAGTGAAGGTGTTGTCCTCGTCCCCGGAGGGGAAGGAATCGCTGAGATTTCCAGCCTCTGTGGATGACGAGAGCATTTGTGAATAACTGCAGTATGAGACTAAATATATGTTTGACGTTCCAAAGTTTTTCTACCCAGTGAGAGATTTAAAAACAAGTGATTGAACAAGTCTTGACCTTGGCAGATATCAAATACCACATAGGAAGGCAAACAGTACCCAAATACTTCCCTAAGAACATTTACCGCGATATAAAATCTACTTGAACTTGAACTTACCAACTGGGTTTGCATTCAGCCATGCCTCACAGTCAGTTGCCATGGTTAGAAAATGAAGTTTTACAGCTATAAAATGTGCCTTCGCACCTAGAATGCAGAAATATTAGCGTTAATGATGCGAATTTCTTTGTGGAACATAATAAATGAATAAATAAAATCATGCAGACAGCTGCTCCAATCAGCAGCGTCCATTTGGCTCCAACACAAGCCTGGTACAATGAATGGATCGCATTACCTACAGACAGAACCCTACAGTCTGCTAAATAAAGTGTTCTGGCTAAGAAAAACTCCGTTTTTTATATTTATTGTTATTAAGGTGTTTAAAATTTGATGTAGAGCACGCGTTTAATGTATGGCGTTATGTGCACGCGCAAGTGCACGAGCACAACATAAACATAAACAAAGCCTCGGGACCAGCAGCGAACAAACGCCGTTTTTGTCTTTATTTGACACGGCGTTTAAAATAAACCCTCCAAAAGTCTTAAATATTACAAAATAAGTTGTTCGCGTCGATAAGGAGCAAATCCTACTAACCTGCTTTATCGCGTAGTCCAAGTTCGAGCGTACTCTCCGTTGATGTTGATTTTGTGTTCTCTGCCCAGCAACTCGATAGCGTCATGCGGTCCTGCGCGCTCTCTGATTGGCTAGAATAATAGAGGCGGATGATAAAGTGACCAATGAAAATTGAGCTCAGCTCAAGCCTGCCTTTCTCGTATTTTCTATGAAGTCTTCGGTTAAGATCGTGACTTTCCGCCGCCCTTCGATGGACGCTGGAACAGAAGTGATGTCATTATGTAACAGAGTGCGCATGGGTGAGGATGAAGTCCCATTCTCTTGTTATATTATTCATCTGACCCACTTTAATGGGTAAAAAAGATGCAAGGGTTATATCATAACGTACAGGCCCAGGCGTGTCAGTCAGGGCCATCGTGGGAAACTTTCGGTCATTCGCTTCACAAACATCAGGCAGCGTTATTTTCCAAAATGTTTATTAATTATTTGCATCAGTGCAACCCAAAAATATTTATACAGATTTTTCTGACAAAATGGGGTGCTATTATTAACAGAATATAAAACAGCAGGAGAAAAACGTTTTCCAGAACCATTCCAGTAATATACTATTTATAGCATTATAACTCTCACTCTGCTTATTATAAATGTGATATTTGATAAATAAACATGGTCCAGTTCAAGTATCCCTAAAGTCTGAGCTCTGTGTACAGCAACAAAGCAAAATAGTATGGCAGACATTATACACAAGCAGCTTTCCATTGTGTTCAATTGATTTGTAGGCATTTCAGGCTTTTAAAACATTATAAGGCACTTTGACAAGTGTGTTTCAAGCATAAAACAGATTCAAGACCTGAAGACTGACAAAAATAATCACAAAATGCAATACAGACAAATAATAATTTAAAACGCATCGACAGAATATTCACAAGTATTAACCTGAGGATAATTTTACACCTCTTCAATTTTAAATTAGGCACTTCTGAAGTGATGTTTATCTTTGTCTACCACAGAGAAGAATTTAACATATATGCAAGCTTAGAATATGAATGAGGCAGATGCAGATGATGTAAACACTACACTTATCAGTGCATTTCACATTCTGATACATAGTTTTCACAGTGTATTAAAAATCCCACGCTGGACTACAAAGGACACACAACGCATTTGTCCTCCAGTAAGGACAGGGCGCTTAGAGTTCACAAAAGACTGAAAATTGTCATGATTTAGTACTCTCCCTCATGTTTCAAACCTATATGACTGACCATTTTTCATGGAACACAAATGAAGATATTTTGCAGAAAGTTCATGCTGCTCTTTTCCACACAATGAAAGTGAATGATGACTAAGGCTGTATTTAGTTGAAGGGATGGTTCACCTAAAAATGACAATTCTGTCATTAATTACTCACCCTAATGACGTTCCAAACTCCTGAGACCTTCGCTCATCTTCGTATCACAAATTAAGATATGTTTGATAAAATCCGAGAGCTTTCTGACTCTGCATAAACAGCAAGGAAACTGAAACGTTCAGCAAAGAGTAAGAAAGCTCTCAGATTTCATCCAAAATATCTTAATTTGTGTTTCAAAGATGAATGAAGGTCTTACGAGTTTGGAACGTCATAAGGGTGAGTAATTAATGGCAGAATTTTCATTTTTGGGTGAACTATCCCTTTAACATTTGTTTAAAAATTAGTGTGTTCCTCACACTAACATATGGCTTCAAAAAACTAGTGCACATGGACTAATGACAGTTTTTACATTTTAGAGCCACAGTCCACCTTCAGTTCCATTGTACAGTAAAATAGCAGCATAAACATTCTGAAAAACTTTCGTACAATGCATATTGCTATGAACTAGAGTACACATAGGATCCAGTTGCTCTAGTTCTTCTTGTGTCCCTTCCTCTTGTCTTTGTTTTGTGTCTCTCAGCATGTCCCAGCAGTGGTGCAGTCCTGATAGTCTCACGTGAGCTTCATTCAGTGTTTGGCGACTCCGTGTGGAAGTTCAAGAGACTTTCCTCCGCCAGCTGTGAGAGATATTTCTGCAGAAACATAAACAATCCTTTGTTATGACAGTTTACTCTTAAATAACAGGCATATGAGCAGCCATAACGCCTTGAAGAGCAACAGTTTGGTTTCTCTGACTAAAATGGCTGACTGAAAGCATCTGTTATGACTGTTATACTCAAGCAAGTTCAAGCTATATTTGGATATTGCACGTTTCTGGCCTCTTTTGGCTTAGAGTCTAAACTATTATAAACATTTGTTTTTTCAAACCCATTTGTTTAATAATATTCCTCAAATAATGTCCACTAGTAAGTAAAACTGCTGACAGCTTAATCTTACTAAGACTAATTTCATAGCTAGCTTTTTATGCATTCTAAATGCACATAATTAAATAATCTAGTCATAGTTTTTGCATAATATGACTAACAGTACCTTCATATTTTAAAGTTGCAAAGTAATACACTCTGTTCTACTGGACTTACTGCTAATATTGGTTTAAATGACACAACTTGCGTTTATCCATGTCCTTCCAAAAAGTGTATTTGTTTACCAGTGAAACAAGAAGAGTTGAAACAGAAGAAGGTCAAAATGTGGGAGGAGAGCAGGTGTTTCCTGTAGTGTTTACAGTCTCTCTCTCGCTCTGTCTGTCTCGGTTTCACCTGTCTTGCTCTTCTGGTGTTAAATTCAGCTGTCACCTTCTCACTGTATTTCTTGTAAACTCAACACAGCTGGCAGACCTCAAGGCGGAGAAGTGAAGTATGAGGTGACGCTCTTTGGCCGACCGCTCTAGTCTGAGAGACACGACAACTGGTTGCGGTCTGACTGTGATGACGGGGAATGTCCGGCTCCTTGCCGCCTCAACTATGTTGTGTTGGAAAGTGTGTTCGTCTGTCTGTATGTGTGTGTTTCTCAAGGGTTATAATGAGAAACTATATCCCACCCTGAGGACCAGGCTTCTTAGATCAGTCAATCTTGCATTACAGTCACCAGTGGTGGGGAGTAACTAAGTAAGTTGTAGCCTTTTCAGTAACAAGCTACTATTTCTAACAAGTAGCAGTGTAGCGTGGCCAAATGCTACATCGCTGTTTGAATTTCGCATTTCACATGGTTCACATTGCGTGCAGCTGTACTGCCAAACGAGCCGAAGCAATAATCAAATAAACTCAGCTAAGTGGTCCTCCCATATGTATTGCTGGAATGTGCAATTGCATTTTAGTGAATCAGTTTGTTTGGAAAGAGATTTTTCACTGATTCACTTTTTCGAGTTACTTAAATAGCTTTTATGTAGTTAGATTGTCTGTAGCGTAGCTAATCTCATATGTACAATTAGAAAATCTGATTCATTTTAGTGAATCAGTTCATTTAAAAAGAGATTTTAAGAAACAGTTCACTGATTTGAGTACTGCTGGGAAGTTTGATTCATTTTGGTGAATCTGTTTATTTGTGAAGAGATAAAAAAAAAAGTTAAATTGTCTGTAGTGTAGCTAATCTCATATGTACTGCTGGAAATCTGATTCATTTTGGTGGATCTGTTCATTTGGGAAAAGATTTGAGTCCTTTAAGTAGCTTCAAAGTAGTTAGCGAGTCAGTAGTGTAGATAATCTCTTATGTACCACTGAAAAGTCTGATTCATTTTAGTGAATCAGATTATTTGGGAAGAGATTTTAGGAAACAGCTCATTGATTTGCTGATTTGAGTCACCTAAGTAGCTTCCATGTAGTTAGCTTTACTGTAAGTGTAGCTTATCGCAGATGTACTGCTAAAAAAAGGCTGATTCATTTTAGTGAATCTGTTCATTTGGATAGATATTTTAAAAAACAATTCACGCTTCAAGTACCTTAAGTAGCTTCAGTGTAGTTAGTGAGTCAGCAATGTAGGTAATCTGTACCGCTGGAAAGTCTGATTCGTTTTAGTGAATCTGTTTGTTTGGGAAGAGATTTTAGGAAACTGATTCACTGAATTGAGTCAGCTTCCATGCAATTAGCTGGACTGTAAATGTAGTTCATCTTAGATATATTGCTGGAAGTTCTGATTCATATTAGTGAATCAGTTAGTTTGTCTGTAGTATACCTGATCTCAAATGTACTGCTGGAAAGTCTGATTCATTTTGGTGAATCAGTTAGTTTGGAAATATATTTTAAGAAACAATTCACTGATTTAAGTTAAGCAGCTTCCATGTAGTTAGGTTGTCTGTAGTGCAGTTAAATCTCATATGTACTGCTGGAAAGTCTGATAATTTTAGTGAATCGGTTTGTTTTGAAAGAGATTTTAAGAAATGGTTTACTGATTCAAGTTGTCTGTAGTGTAGCTAATCTCATATGTACTGATGGAAAGTCTGATTCATTTTGGGGAATTAGTTAGTTTGGGAAGATATTTTAAGAAATAATTCACTGATTCACTGAATCATGTCCCTTTAAGCAGCTTCAGTGTAGTTAGCAAGTGAGTGAGTAATGCATCTGATCTCATATGTACTGCTGAAAATTCTGAATCATTTTAGAGAATCAGTTTGTTTGGAAAGAGATTTTAAGAAACAAATTTACTGATTCTGGTTACTTAGGCAGATTCTGTGTAGTTAGCTAGACTGTAAGTGTGGCTTATCACAGATGTATTGCTGAAAAGTCTGATTCATTTTAGTGAATCAGTTTATTGGGAAGAGATTTTAAGAAACAGTTCACTGATTCGCTGATTTGAGTCACCTAAGTAGCTTCCATGTAGTTAGCTTGACTGTAAGTGTAGCTTATCTCAGATGTACTGCTGAAAAGTCTGATTCATTTTAGTGAATCTGTTCATTTGGATAGATATTTATAAAAAACAATTAACTGATTCAAGTACCTTAAGTAGCTTCAGTGTAGTTAGTGAGTCAGTAATGTAGGTAATCTCATATGTACCGCTGGAAAGTCTGATTCGTTTTAGTGAATCGGTTTGTTTGGGAAGAGATTTTAGGAAACAGTTCACTGATTCACTGAACTGAGTCAGCTTCCATGCAGTTAGCTAGACTGTAAATGTAGTTCATCTTAGATATAATTGCTGGAAATTCAGATTCATGTTAATGAATCAGTTCGTTTGGAAGAGATTTTGAGAAACAGTTCACTGATTCGAGTCCCCTAAGTGGCTTCAGTGTAGTTAGCTAGTCAGTAATGTCTGATTCATATTCTGTAATGTTGCTAATCTCGTAAGTACCACTGGAAAGTCTGATTAATTCAAGTGAATGAATCAGTTAATGATTCTGAACGAACTGATTCATGTTAATGAATCTGATTCATTTAAGTGAATGAATCAGTTAATGATTCCAAACGAACTGATTCATGTTAATGAATCTGATTCATTTAAGTGAATGAATCAGTTAATGATTCCAAACAAACTGATTCATGTTAATGAATCAGTTAGTTTGGAAGAGATTTAATAAACAGTTTACTGATTCGAGTCCCCTAAGTGGCTTCAATGTAGTTAGCTAGTCTGTAAATGTAGCTAATCTCATATATACTAATGGAAAGTTTGATTCATTTTAGTGAATCACTTTGTTTGGAAAGAGATTTTAAAAAACAGTTCACTGATTCGAGTCCCTCAAGTAGCTTCAGTGTAGTTGGCTAATCAGTAATGTTGCTAATTTCATATGTACCATTGAAAAGTCTGATTCATATTCTGTAATGTTGCTAATCTCATAAGTACCACTGGAAATTCTGATTCATTTAAGTGAATCAGTTTGCTTGGGAAGAGATTTTAAGAAACAGATCACTGATTTACTAATCTGAATCACATAAGTAGCTTCCAATGGAGTTAGCTAACCTAGAAGTGTAGCTAATCTCAGATGTACTGTTTAAGAAGTCTGATTCATTTTACTGAATCAGTTCATTTGAAAAGAGATTTGAAGAAACATTTCACTGATTCGCTTCCATGTAGTTAGCTAGCCTGTAGTATAGCTAATTTCAAATGCACTGTTTTGCAAGTCTAATTCGTTTTAGTTCATCAGTTTGTTCGGGAACAGTTTTTAAGGAAAAACTGATTCACTGATTCACTGATTCTAGCAATCCTGAAGACCTTGATTAGCTTGTTCATTTGTGTTTGATTAGGGCTGGAGCTAGACCCTGCAGGAAAGTGGTCCTCAAGGGCCAGAGTTGAGAACAGCTGAGCTAGTCTGTAGTGTATCCATCTCATGTTTGCGTAACGTATGTTTTTAGCCTAAATCTACTGTATTATTTATCCGCTTTATACTGACACCTATGGGTGTGGATGTATTGTACAAACAAAAGAGTTTTTGCCATTGACAAAATATCAGACCTGCTCCAGTCTATTTATTACACACAGGTAAAATATGAAATTCAGAAATCTGAATGTGTATTATTAAAGCCCTTTGAATCATCAATCTACAGTCATTTTAGGGTTCATGCTGTTGTGCTGTCATATAAGAGAAAGAAAGACTTCATGTTTGTATGTATGACCTGTAGGTTCCTGTAGTGAATTGTACTCCGACAGTGTGATGTTTTAGCCGTTTGTTCGCTGGTGTAAAACAAACCACACAGGTTGCAATAAAATCCCGTCCTTGGCACGATGAACTCCACACCTGCCAAAAACAACAAAACCAGAAATCAGAACAACGCTAAACAAACGCAATTTCTGAATCGCATTCTCGTACAAGTCTCTGTGAGTGTGTGCAGGGGTGTGAAGTGAGCTCTTCCATGAGGGAATCTAGTGCGTTAGCTGTGTGGTAATCAGTACACAAGCTTGGGCCTCGAGGGTGCAATTCACACCTCACTCAGCAGGATGACAAATGCTCCACTGACATCAGCTGGCCTTAAAGGCTTCAGTCACCCACTGAGAGCCCACATCACAGCCAGAGTCAGCGTCGCTATTACTATTGCTCATACTTTCTTCTTCCTGACCAAATGGCACTTGGGGCATTTAGGTCGACGCTTTTGAGTTCTGGTGGACGTACCTAACGGTATGCTGTGTTCACTGATGGCTTTCTCCTGCTCTTGAGAGGGTGACGCAGCAAAGATGTCGGTAGCCTGAGGTGAAGGGGCCGGTAATGAGTCAGGAATATCTGGAAGAGACGAATGGGAGGAATTAAATGCTTTAGTGCTTGTTGTGTATCACTGATTGAGTGCATGTTTTTGCCAATTTTGACAAACAGTTTTTTACGTAAAAGCACTGGTTCAGGTTTCAATGCGTCACACAGTTTAATCCAGGTACATTTTTGCTTGGCTCATTAAAACAAATATTAGCAGGACTGTCACCAATGCAACAAATGTGATTTAGTCAAATATCTATGGAAGCACATTTCTGCCACTGAATAACAAATAAAAAAGGTAATTCTGAATTTATCATCTCACAGTTTTGACCTTTTTTTTCGCAATTGCGAGTTAATGTTGCAATTTTGACTTTTTTTCCGAGAATTGCATGATATAAACTCACAGTTGCGATTTATAAAGTCAGTATTGTGTGATATAAACTCATAACTGTGAGAAAAAAAATTTAAATTGCAATATTAACTCACAATTCTGAGAAAGCAAGTAACAATTGAGAAATAAAGTCAGAATTGCATAATATAAACTCGCAATTTTATATCTTTTGTTAGTTTATAGAGTTTATATCTCACAATTATGACTTTCCTTAGAATTGCGAGTCTCAAATTTATGCCTTTATCGTGCACAATTGCTAGTTATTAAGCCATAATTGTGAGATATAAACTTGTAGTTCTGAGAACGTTTCCTAAAGTCCTTGTTCCCCTTTAGAATTGGTTTATATCTCACAATTCTGAGAAAAAAGTCAGAATTGCGATAACAAAAGTCTCAATTGTGAGATACAAACTCGCAGTTGCTAGATTTTCTCACAAATCTGACTTTATTTCTCGCAATTGCAAGTTTATATCCCATTATTCTGACTTTATAACTTGAAATTATGAGAAAAAAAGTCAGAATTGTTAGATAAAAAGTCACAATTAGCCTTTTTTTTTATTTAGTGGCAGAAATGGGCTTTCATAAACATTATCTTGGTGAGGTGTTAATTAATTTTTAAGATACTTCCAAGTGCACACCATTGTTTCCGGCACGCAAAAATGAACGCATGGTGCGTACAGTGATGTTTGATTCACGGAAAATTATCAATTATTATCAAAATGTCAAAGCTTTTCCACACAACAAAATTTTGCTTGATTCATTCCAAATTGTGATGTCCAAATCACAGACACATTATTCTCACAAACTTCTTTTAAATTAATAATTACGTTTCAAACTCGTACGTTAGTTAACGGTTTGAAGCAGGCTTGCTTAGTCAGTGAATCTAACCCTTTTGGAACAGTAATCTTAAAGGCATAGTTCATCCAAAAATGAAAATTCTGTCATGAATTACTCACCTTCATGTCATTCCAAACCATAAGACCTTAATTCATCTTCAGAACACAAATTAAAGTATTTTTGATTAAATCGTAGTAGTCTTATTGAACGTGTGGTAAAGACTGACACGGAAGGGAAGAAACTGTCAAATAAAGTCATTATTTTTGTTTTCTTTGCCTGTAATAATTGACTATTTTACTACCTTGGACGTGGTATGTGTTGGTGTCTATGCAGGGTCAGAAATCTCTCGGATTTCATCAAAAATATCTTGATATGTGTTTAGAAAATGAGCTAAGGTCTTACAGATTTGGAACAACATGAGAGTACGTAATTCATGACAGAATTTTCATTTTTGGGTGAACTAGCCCTTTAATTGTACGATTTCTGTTGGTCAAAGTGGGGAATTTACATGACTAACTTGAACCTGATGTGAAATCTGCATGGGGAAATCCTTCGCCTTTTCAATATAATTCCCAATGTGGATTCCTTTTAAAATGACAGGATTTCACACACAAAAATTCACCGATCATTAGCAAGTGTGACCACACATTAACACTTTTTAGATCTGGATGAGGAACTACCAAGAACTACAACTGTATTAGTATGAAGAAGTAACATTCCCAAACACCAGAGCTAACAGGCAGTGTTCTCAGAACATTGTGTAATGTTTTTTAAATGTTACTGTTTCGGAATGTTCAAAAGTAATGTTCCAATAATGTTTGCAAAATCAACAAATGGAATGTTCATTTTAAAAGCATTTTTAAAAAACGGGACGTTCAGAGAATTGGGAACATTAGCAAAACATTCTTTTCATTAGCTGGGAACGGGTCATCATAGACATTCACTAACAAACTAAACTCAGTTGTGGGTACCTTTCTTTTGACTGTCCTGTTTGAGACATGGTTCCTTGTTGTCTATCTCTGCCGTCATTCTCTCATCGTTACTCAAGTCATTCGCTTTCTCACTTTCACATGTGCTGTTGTTGTTTAGAGGCCCAGCCGGTGTGGTTGTGTCGACCACATGTGTGTCCATATGTGTGGTGGAGCAGGTCTCCTCCAAAGCGCTTTTGAACTCCTGGGATGGGAAGCGGTTGAGTTGACAGACCGGTTGCTCTGGAGCAGATGGTCTTACGGGTGTCTCTCCAGGGCTGGACTGAGCATCTCCAGAGCTTTCTTCTGGGACTGAATCCAATGGCGTAAGGGTAGGAGGGTCCACCACGGTCTCCTCGCCTTCTGTTAGGGTCTTCGCATTTGGTTTAGGACTCTCTGGCGTCGACTGGCTGGGCTCAACTCTCCGGTCCTCCTCGTGAAGATCAGGTAGGTCAGGTTCAACTATAGAGTCGTCTTCTCCTCCGACTTCATCCACGGTCACTAGTTCCTCCATGCTTTTAGGATACCAGCTCTCCTCCTCTCCATCATCTACACTTTCCAGTCCCTGAAAACCAGGAAACATTAGAAATTACAACGCTATCTCACGGCCAGTTCTTATGTATTTTACGAGGTGGCTAATTTGTACGAATTCGTACAACCTCAATCGTACGATTTTGTATGAATCGTCTACACCTTAGTGATGGGCAGGTTTAGGGGTGGGGTTAGGTCATTCATGCAAATTAATATGAATTGGAGAACTCGTAAAATACATATGATTTATCAAAAAATTTTTACAAACTCACTTGTATGATTTTATGATTTTGTACGATTTGTCTAGACCCCAGTGACAGGTACGTTTAGAGGCGGGGTTAGGGGTAGGTCATTTGTGCAAATTAATATGAATTTGGGACCTCGTAAAATACATACGATTTATCAAAAATCATACTAATTCAAACAGCCTCACTCGTATAATTTTGGGGATGGGGTTAGGACATTTGTGCGAATTCATACAAATATGGGAACTTAATAAAATACGTACGTAAAATACGTACGATTTAGCAAAAATCAAATGAATTTGTACAACCTCACTTGTACGATTTTGTACGAATTGTCTAGACCAGTGGTTTTCAATCCTGATCCTAGGGAAACACTGCTCTGCACATTTTGTGTGTCACCCTTATTCAACACACCTGATTCAGATTATCAGCTCATTAGGAGAGAGATCCATGTGCTGATTTGAGTGTGTCAGGTAAGGGAGACATACAAAATGTGCTGAGCAGTGGGTCCCCAGGATCAGGATTGAAAACCACTGGTCTAGACCCCAGTGACTGGTAAGTTTAGGAGCGGGTTAGGTCATTTGTGCAAATTCAT
>JAHKKF010538227.1:0-30173 GCA_019740295.1 Labeo calbasu
AAAAAAAAAAAAAGCACAAATTACTACTTAATTACCACAAAACAATAGGCCTATTCATCACACACACACACACACACATACACAATACATACACATATATATATTTGTGATGCAATCTGGGAAAACCCGTTGGATATCGCACTGGGACGTTTTCAGGAAATTCAAAAAATAGGTTGAATGTAATTTTTGTGTCAAAATTAGGTTTTCATTAAATTACTATTATATAACATCTTGTCTATCATCTCTGAAAATATCTCTGCAAAATAAAAACAGTTTTGGAAAGGGCTTGAACTCAGCTTTCATATGGTATCAAAACCTAAAAAAGGTCAAGTTTCACCATATGTTGGGTTTTTCTAGATCGCATCACACACGCATCCATCCATACATACATAGATACATATATGCATGTATATATAATATATATATATATATATATATATATGAGAAAGCGAGAGAGAGACAGATCAAACAGAAAAAAGTAATAGTAATATTATAAAATATTATTGCAATTTAAAATAACAGTTTTCTATTTTAATATACTTTAAAATCAAATTTATTTCTGTGATGCAAAGCTGAATTTTCAGCATCATTACTTCAGTCTACTCACACGATCCTTCAGAAACGGTTGTACTGCTTAATATTTTTTTGGAACCTGTGATAGTTTTTTTTTTTTTTAATTCTGTGATAAATAAAAAGTTACAAAGCAGTTACAACAGCATTTATTCAAAATAGAAATCTAACAATATAAGTCTTTACAATCAATTTTATCAATTTAACACATCCTTGCTGAAAATAAAAAAATATTCATTTCTTTCAAAGAAAGAAAGAAAGACAAAATGTACTGAAAATGTATTTTGTTACAAAAAACTTCTATTTGAAATAAATGCTGTTCTTTTTAACGTTTTATTCATCAAAGAATCCCGAAAAAGTATCAGAGGTTAAAAAAACTGTTTCCAACATGAATAAATCAGCATATTAGAATGATTTCTGAAGGATCATGTGACACTGTAGACTAAAGTAATGATACTGAAAATTTAGCTTTGCATCATAGAAATAAATATTTTAAAGCATACTAATTAAAATAATAATAATTCTATTATATTAATGTGCTGTGACTTACTGACTGCTGAAGGTGTAGTTCATTGTTGATGTGTTTGGGTGCCAGAAGCAGTCCACATACTCAGCGTTGATAACCGTGCACTGTACACCTACATGGGCAAACAGTCATTCATGTAACAATTCATTAATAAATTTTCACATATTAGTTTTTTGAAACATTGAACTTCAGTTTCCCGCAAACCACGCAGACATCAAACTAATCAGTATCATTATCACAAACCTCAAGAGCATCATCACACCCATCAGAAACACATGACATACAAGAGAAAAACAGTGGAAATCCCCACTAAAACCATCCAAACTCAACACTCAAACTTTGTACTTTAGAAAACCAAAAACTAAATGCAAACATATAATCAAATCCTCTCACATAAAAAGTATTTTCAGTAAGAACTATAATTCCAATTTTGTGATGACAAACATTCGCTTACCCTATAGTTTGTAACACCATTAACCACAAAATATTATTCAGTACAGTGTCGAGTGTGATTGCATACTTACTCAGATCAACTACTGAACAGCATCGTTGAAAGGACAGAAATAAGAACAAAAGTCCAAAATATAGTCTTGATGTGTGAATGCAAGTCATGCTCTCTTCTGAGCGTCTCAGTAACAAATGACTGTGGTCTAATACTACGCAGGATGTTCACTACAACACGCTTCCTTCACAACTTCCGCATCTTCATGAATAAATATCTTGACCTGACAGTTTCACTGTCACGTCACAGAACAAAGTCATAAGGAAAACTAGGTATAAAATAACATTTTTATTAGCAATTACTATAATCTGAAATTTTCTAATAATAATAAAGTTTCATTAAAATGTATGACTATGGTTTAACAACAGTTTTTTTCATATTTTAACAAATAATGTGTCAAAAAAAGACAGCGCTGCATAATACAGCCGCACCACTTGAGTCTGTAACATTATTAAACACTCCTCCAATGCATATATCAGTCATCATATGTCAATTATTAGTTTGGTAAAAAAACAGCTCTTCTCAAACAATCAACTCCTGAAGGTCCGGTGCAGGTTTTACCATTAAAACAAGTTCAGCTTCAGGCCAAATTCTCATCAGTAATCTTCTTAGTTCAAGAAACAGCTCTCAAACAAGTCCGACGGCTTTATCTAAAAAGTTGGCAAATGTCTGTGGTTGACCGGGCACATAGGTTGTCAAAGCAGACAGATCCATATCCCTCAACGTCTGAGGCAGAGTACTGCGATGAAGGGTTAAAAACACATGATGATGAACGTTTGCTGTCAGTGCATCAATTTAACCATAACAAAAGAATTAAAGCACTACAAGAGCTGAGAAAGTAAATGAAGATTTCTCATCAGGACTATAAAACAAACCTGCAAGTGCAGTAGATAAGATGTGAATCTGCCTGCAGCTGCTTTGCGAGCTCCAGCTGGTGATTGTCCATTAATTTATCATTGACCACCACAAGCAGAGGTTTATTTGCTCCGAGTGCTTCCAAACAGCTTCCTGCTCCTAATGGGGACAGAGCAGATATTATGATCTAAATCTGGGTTTATCTTTAATGCATTTTGTTGTGTATGTTATTATAAAATCAACAACAAACTATATCATATTAAATCAGGGGTTTAGTTTTTCCAAGACAAACTACACTGAAACATATTCAATTATAAATATATTTGTTTATTTATTTCAAAGCTTGTTTTTTTTTTAATTTCATCTAAACATTTTCTGTGACCCCCAGCACTACCTTGCAGCCTGCGTTTATTTGATCCAAAGTACAGCCAAAACAGTAATATTGTGAAATATTTTAACTATTTAAAAGAACTACTTTCTATTTGAATATATTTTAAACTGTAATTTATTCTTGTGAACAAAGCTACATTTTTAGCATCATTACTTCAGTCTTCAGTGTCACATGATCCTTCAGAAATCATTCTAATATGCTGATTTGCCGTTTAAGAAACATTATTATTATTGTTATTATTATTATTATTATTTATTATCAATATTTTAAAAAGTTAAGTACATTTTTTCAGGATGCTTTGATGAATATAAAGATCCAAAGATCAGCATTTATCTGAAATAAACACCACAAACCACCAAAAAGCTTTTGTAACATTATACACTACACCATTTAAAAGATTGGAGTCAGTATCATTTATTTATTTTTATTTATTTATTTATTTATTTATTTATTTATGTATTGGGAAAGAAAAATGATAGAAATTAATACTTTTATTTAGCAAAGATGCTTTAAATTGATTGAGAGTGATGATACTTCAGATAAATGCTGTTCTTCTGAACTTTCTATTCATCAAAGAGACTTGAAAAACTTCTACTTAGCTATTTTCAACATAATAATAATAACAATAAAATATATATATATATATATATATATATATATGTATTTTTTGAGCAGCAAATCAGCATATTAGAATATTTTCTGAAGGATCGTGTGACTGGAGTAATGATGATAAAAAAAATAGCTCTGAAATCACAGGAATAAATTACATTTTAAAATATATTCAAATAGAAAACAGTTATTTGAAATAGTACAAATATTTTAAAATGTACTGTTTTTGCTGTGCTTGTTGTTAAAAATCTTAGTGTATATGTTTTCAACAGACACAACTACCGCAGACATCACACAACTTAAAGTATAAACATGGAATTTTATAGTTAGATATTTATATTTATATTTGTCAACTACCAATCAGGTAGCCTTATGTTTGAACTGTACTGTATTTAGTGTAGTGTTTGGGCCAAAGTTAGCTCTAACCCACCAGCATGACTGATGACCAAATCTGAGTGTCTCATGTCCTCAGCGATTGAGTCTTTGAAACGAAACACCTGAAGCGTCAGTCCTGGACAGGCGTCTGGATCAGGCACAACTGAACCTCTGCCAACCTGAAGCACCAGGTCTGTGTAGCCACGGTCAATTAATGCCTTTATTCAGAAACATAGAAACAGCCATTTGTGAGCCAGGATATATTGAAAACTTCACGGGTTACTGCTTATAAAACAAGTACTGGTGATATTCTGCTTACGTTTCCTTTGCAGTTTGCACCATGTATGAATGACATTCTTACCTTCACGGATTCATGTGAAGTCACCGTGCCGATGAGATCATCGAAACTTGTCGTCCCGACAGTTACGAATACTGTTTTCATTGTATCAAAGTGGCAGACTTTGCTAAATGTAACAGAAATCAGACATGAACTAAAAAGAAAACAGAAACAGTAAAGAAAATGTAAACCTGAAAGGTCTCTTAACACCACATCCTTCAAAATAAAAGTCTCGCGGTTTTGTAACTTAAGTACTACAGTTCTGTACATGATTTTAACAGAATATATTGGCAAATTGATATATATATATATATTTAATGTTTTTAGTCTGTTCTGCTCACCAAGCCTGTATTTATATAGCCTTGTATTCAAAGTACAGCAAAAAACAGTAAAATTCTAAAATATTATTATATTTAAAATAACTGTTTTCTATTTAAATACATTTTAAAATGTAATTTATTCCTGTGATTTCAAAGCTGAATTTTTAGCATCATTACTCTAGTCACATGATCCTTCAGAAATTATTCTAATATTCTGATTTGCTGCTAAAAGACATTTATTGTTGAAAACAGCTGAGTAGATTTTTTTTTTCAGATTTCTTTGATGAATAGACAGTTCAGCAGAACAACATTTATCTGAAATAGAAATATTTTGTAACATTATAAATGTCTTTATAATCACTTTTGATCGATTAAAAGCATCCTTGTTAAATTAAAGTATTAATTTGATTAAAAAAGCTTTTTCTTTCAGATAAATGTTGATCTTTGAATCTTTCCATTCATCTAAGAATCCAGAAAAAATGTTCTCAACTGTTTTAAATATTGATATAATAATGACATTTCAGTTATTTTAAATAATAGAAATATTTCAACTGTTTTTGCTGTACTTTGGATCAAATAAATGTAGGCTTGATGAGCAGAAGAGACTTCTTAAAAAAAAAAAAAAATCTTGCTGTTTAAAAGCTTCTGACTGGTAGTGTATATGGCATTCATATTCTATTATCAAAATATTGCAATTACTGTACATGAACAGAGGAAGAATTTTAAATATTCTCACTTAAAATACAACTTTTTATAGACATGCCATTAAACACAGGCATATACAACTTACTCCAATTATTAAAACCTTTTATATTAAAACTATTCAGCACCATTTAGACCTCAGAATTTCAAAGTGGGTAGCAGGTTAAAAAATATTTAAATTAATGTATTATTATTAATAATACAATTATTATTTAAATGTGACCCTGGACCACAAAACCAGTCATAAGGGTCAATTTTTTAAAATTGAGATTTATACAGCATCTGAAAGCTGAATAAATAAGCTTCCCACTGATGTATAGTTAGGATAGGACAACATTTGGCCGAAATACAACGATTTGAAAATCTGGAACCTGAGAATGCAAAAAAAAAAAATAAATAAAATATTGAGAATATTACCTTTAAAGTTGTCCAAATTAACTAATCAAAAATTACATTTTGATATATTTACGGTAAGAAAAATTACAAAATAGCTTTATGGAACATGATCTTTACTTAACATCCTAATGATTTTTGGCATAAAAGGAAGTGTAATAATTTTGACACATACAACGTATTTTTGGCTATTGCTACAAATATATCCATGCTGCTTAAGACTAGTTTTGTGGTCCAGAGTCACAAATGTGTAAATATGTTAAACTAACTTCACTAAAAAAAACATAAGATGTGCAGTAAACAAATAAATTTAATTCTTTCCCTCTCAATAGTTTATTTATTTATTTTTTTTTTTGGCTTTTTTTAAACATCCAGTTTTTAGAACCAGAAAATTAATTGTAGTTCAAAAAGGTTGCTGAAGAAAGTTTTTAGCTATAAATGTTTTTATCAGTCAGTTGCAGCTTCAGATGTTCATAATTTTGCACTGCACACCTAAATTTGAACCCCTAAAAGTCCCCCCTTTTTATTTTTTAATAAAAATCAGTGGCAGACTAGACAGTGAACTCTGGCTGGGTGACTCATGGACATTCACAGATTCCAGAGACTTCTGTCAAGTCACTTAGCCACAAATATCTGATCAAGTGCTGCAGATGGTCATCATTCTAGCAGGTTTTTCCTCCACACAGAACACTGCAGCTGTTAAAGCAGCCATTATGTTCTTGCCCATCTTTTAGACCAAAGGCCTCGAAAGGTAGTGGTTTAACATGTGTTCAGTTACTTTCACTCTTTTTTGCCTTTAATGCTATACTTTTAAACACGCATGTGGTCTTATTTCTTTGTCTCACCATCACAAACTCTGCAGCAAGTCCTGAATTTCAGTCAGATGTATTTACGGCAATAGCCCCGTCCATGTCAAAGTCTAACCTTTTAAATGGAAATGGAATGTTTTTGTTGGAAAACACCCATCTACTTAACTCTGCAAGCAAACAGTGTTTTTCTTCAAGCTCATCACAAGATCCTCATATTTCAGACACTGGGTTTCCTCCACAATAAGACAGATTGTTGTGAACTGATAATGGCTGATTTCCAGGCAACTTAAAGGTCATTATGAAAAGCCTATTGTGAGGTATTGCATGCATCGATTTCAACTTCTTTATTTAATTGTTTTGGTTTAAATGTCTCAAAAATGTCAGTGATAATCAACTTTGGCATTTGTACATTTTATGTGCTTACAGTGTTAAAAGCCAAAAGTAATATCCGCAATACTGTACTGAATGGACTATTAACATTTTAAGTTTCTATTGAAGCAGCGGTAGAAATGTCGGACACAAATGATATGCAAAAGACATCCTAGAAATAAAAATAAAATACAAGAAAGAAGGACCGAGTCAACAGGGGTTTCAGACTGTAATCATTTAAGGCATCATCAATGCTGTACTTCAGAAACAATGCATACTGTAGTCACAAAAAGCCAAAACAGCCAACAGAATATAAAAATGCAATATTTAACTATCTTGGTAATTAAAGACTTTAATAAATAGAGTATTAGGAGAGAAAGCATACATACCAGTAGTTTAAAAAAAATCAAAAGGGTGGGGAGGAAAAAAAAGAAACGTTAGATATCGAGGTCTCAAACCTGCATAATGGCTGTTACAGCTTAATAATTAGATATC
The DNA here is from genome assembly GCA_019740295.1 of Labeo calbasu. Classification (NCBI taxonomy): domain Eukaryota; kingdom Metazoa; phylum Chordata; class Actinopteri; order Cypriniformes; family Cyprinidae; genus Labeo; species Labeo calbasu. Next base: position 7,254 of record JAHKKF010538227.1, read on the forward strand.
AAACTTAATATGTTAAAAGAAAAAACAGGGAACATTTACAACGGAGCATCTCCAGGGGTACTACAGCCCTGAGCTGACCTGCTCGTCATAACCCTTTTCCCTATATAAGAAAAATAGCTATTAATAGCCCTGTCACAGATATCCCCATTCCCAAAAGTTTTCTGTGCTCCAATTCGCAGACTTGACTTGTTTCCAGGTAACCAAAAACATAACTTGAAGGATATTGTATATGTGCTCTACAATCCAGACCCGGCGGATTTGAGTTTTCGAAGACCCTGCGATGATTTATTTCCGGTCAGCAAAGCCAAGCCTCGGCCAGATGTCTTAAGTGTCAGAGTTCAAGGGGCTCAGTGGCACAGGTGTGGCTCAGAGGGTCATATGATCAGAGACTGGTTCAAGAGAGCGTCCATCTGGATCATGTGTCTAAGAAACACACAAATGAGACATGTGCTGTAGTCACAAGATAAAAAAAACAGAAACAAAAAAACAACATGTATCCAAGAGCGGGCGTGGCCATTTGTATCTTTAAAGGGATAGTTCAGCCAAAAATAAACATTCTGCAATTAATTAATCAACCTCATGTCGTTCCAAACCTGTAAGACCTTTGTTCATTTTCAGAACACAAATTAAGATATTTTTTATGAAATCCGAGAGCTTTCTGACTAGGTCTGGGTGATAAATCGATAACGATAATTACTGCGTGATATTAATTTCTTCGATAAACGATAACAAGAGTTCGATATAATGTTTATGCGGCGAAGGCAGAACAAAAGAGCGCTAGTCAAAGCGCACCACTCAGACCGTTTATCCGCTCAGACCAAAGTTACTAGGGCAGATGCTCACCAAATGACTGGTTTATACAGCGCTGACAAACAAGAGAAACACTGTGCGCAACAATACAGTCAGAAAGCTTTTTAATCTACAAATCACCATCATTTACCATAGATTTATTGTAGTAGCACTAACTGCACAGTGGTATTGTGTCAGAAATGTGGGTATTTGTGTCGAATTTTATTATATTATTAATGTAGACATGTATTAATTGTATTGAAGGAGGAGAAAAGGAATATAATTACAGAATTTGAGATTAAACTATAGCGTTTACGGATTTATACTAAATGTAGTTAGACTACTGTTTTTTTTATACAAATAACTAGGAACCATGTTACATTTTTACCATGGTATTGAGGTGCTATATTTGTGGTTTCAACAGTTTTTATCATGATCTATGGATGATACTATGGAAAAGCAATGGTTAATTTAAAAAAAAAAAAAAAATTATATATATATATTATATATATATAATTAAATTTCACCATATAAAAATGAGGTTGTTACAATTTTTACAGACATTACTGATTTTGTTAATGAACATAAATCTACATCTGCATCCTAACTCAAGCTACTATCAAATGTATATTTCTAAGAGACAAAAAAAATTTTCAGGTATTTTAAATGACTAAATTTAAATTATCAGGTAACACAAACCTGTTTCTTAATTTGTAATACTACTCATTAAAACATGCAAAACTAAGAAATTATTTTTTTCTATTAGGGTACATTATTTTAATTTAAGGAAAAATGACTGGAAGATGTGTGAAGAATTCAAAAAATAAGAAGTTTGTCATGTTCTGATCATAAAGAATATTTTAAAGCCACATTTAACCACCTCATTTTTACAACTTTCGCAGTTTCAAAAATCTGCTTTTAAACATGAAAGAAATAAAATTGACATTTATTGTGATAATTATCAATATCGACTGGCGTGATCATTTTTTGGCCATACTGCCCAGCCCTATTTCTGACCCTGCATAGACCGCAACGCAACTACCACGTTCAAGACCCAGAAAGGCAAAAAAAAAAAAAAAAAAAAAGTCCATGTGATACTAGTTCGACTTTGATGTTATGAAGCTACAAAAATACGTTTTGTGCGCAAAGAAAACAAAAATAACGATTTTATTCAACAATTTCTTTTCTTCTGTGTCAATCCTTGACATGCGTTCAATACCAGTTGTGTTGCTGTGTATGCAGGGTCAGAAAGCTCTCGGATTTCATCAAAAATATCTTAATTTGTGTTGCGAAGATGAACAAAGGTCTTACAGGTTTGGATCACCATGAGGGTGAATAATTAATGACAAAATGTTCATTTTTGTATGAACTAACCCTTTAATGTACTTGGGCTTACGGTTATGTTAGCTATAAAAACCACCTTGTTATTCTGCTTGATACTGGTATAACTGGTATTTCTTATATTATTTTAATTCACTGTCATAATTATTATAAGGGAAAGTTCACTCAAAAATCATCAGTTACTGACAAATGTTTTCAAAACCTGTAGGAGTTTCTTTCTTCTGCTGAACACAAGAAGAAACTTCCAGTTTGGAAGTTTGACTTCCATAGTATAGAAAAAAAATAGTACCCTGGAAGTCAATGGCTAAATTTAACCGTCAGGTTACCAGCATTCTTTGAAATATCTTAATTTTTGTGTGAACTATCCCTCTAACACACTGGTTTGTAGCTAAGATAGTTTTACAGTTTGCTGCACTTTGTTATTCTATATTTATTTACCCATTGCAGCTAATGAATAGGAAGTTATGCACATTAACAGAAAATAGCTTCCTTCCGTGTTGAAAACTAAGGCGGATATCATTACATCTATAGCATTATATGATACTGTGGAATTTTACTTCCAAATAAATGAACCTGTTTGACAAAAGATCATTTTTAATCAGCAAAACATTTGTATAAGACTACAAAAATTGTTTACATATGAAATTGCACATCTAGGTCATCCTAAAATTCTCCGGAACACCATTTCCTGTTTTGCGACATCACTTTCCATTCAGGATGTTCGGCTTTCCTCTTATTCACAAGGATTGTCCCTGTTCTCATGCGCCTGACTGCTAGTCCAGACAGCGCAGACTCTTCATGCTTCATCTCATTGGTATTGAGATTAAGCAGTTTATTCTTCACGCCACATTCTTGATGCGATCCAATGATAACAGAGCTGAGTCAGCCTAGAGAGCTGCTGTCCTCAATTTATATATGTATACCTCACACATACAATTTAACGTAAAGATATTTCAATGTTTGCATGTACGTTTTGGAAAAAAAAAGCATGAATGCACTAGAAAGCCTGAATGTTGGTTTGTTTTTTTACTCATGGTTTTGTACTCTCATACCTGGACTGAAAGTAAGGCCAGGACGCTCATTGCACGACGCAGGCAGTGCAGCACTGCTCTTGCTTCTCGGGCAAAGTGGTGTAGTTCATCTGCCTCACGATCTCAGCGAACAACTCGTCAACCATGCTCTTGCTCTTGGCCGAGGTCTCTATGAAGGGGCAGCCCCACTCTTGTGCGAGGGCGCGCCCGTCAGAACCCGCCACCTCCCGCTCGGACTCCAGGTCCACCTTATTCCCCACCAAGATCAGAGGCACCTTCTCGAAACGCTTCACGCGAACTATCTGGTCCCGCATCGGTCTGATGTCCTGCAGAACAGAATATAATGCAAAAAAACATAAAACATAGCTTAGTCCATTTATGGCGAATCTAACACACTAAAGTTGCAATGAAATGGAAGTGGTGACAGATCTTTTCTTCAGTATTGTGACGTACATCCAACAGAAACAGATTAACAAAAAAGAAAAATGCTGGGCAGGGCCTTGGTTCTATGCATCAGTTGTTGGCTGGATTTTAAGACTCAAAAGTGAAGGAAAATGAGCTTGTAAGGGTGGCTTTAAGCAGACTAAATTATAAGATTAATTATGCACAAATTAATTGTTCACAATAAGATCAATAACATGCATTTAGATTTTTTTTTCTGCACTACATCTGGCTTCAAATGGAAGGCTTGTTAATAACACAGAATCTTATTGTTTTATTACTTTTGTGCATTAGGATCCCTTCCAATGCTGTTGTTCTTTATATGCTTTTTTTTCAGATTTTTCTTCTTTTTTAAATAAAAACATCTTCTTGTGATCATAAGTATTGTGGAATATTATGCACCTCATGTGAACCATGTAGATGCATCATTGAGAGAAAGATTTGGATAATCAAGATAAGTTGAAACAAATATGTGAACCAGGACCACAAAACCAGTCATAGTTTCAGTTAGTCATAGTTTCAATTTATACATCATCTGAAAGCTGAATGAGCTTCCCACTGATGTTATATTTGTTATATGGAACTATTTGAAAATCTGAAATGTGAGTGCGGAAAAAAAAAAAAAAAAAAAGAGAAAATCACCTTTAAGTTTGTCCAAATGAAGTTCTTAGCAACACATACTGCTAATCAAAAATTAAGTTTTGATATATTTATGGTAGGAAATATTCTAAATAACTTAATGGAACATGATCTTTACTTAATATCCTAATGATTTTTGGAATAAAAGAATTTTGTAATTTTACACAATGTATTGTACTCATGCTACCTACGACTGGTTTTGTGGTCCTGGGTCACATACAGAATGGTAAATAGTAGGTGTGAGAGATCACCAGGTTTGGGAATAGCGCATTTGAACATAACTTTCAACCTGTTGCATATATGATATAAACTACTTTTAAATGAGACAATTTGTGATTTTCTGTCCTTTACAGTTTGACTGAGAGGGCTAAGGTTTGGTGCACTCCTAAAAATCACAGGACCTCCATTGCTATTGTGATTTTCCGACCTCATTGTGGTTTTATGGTAATAGTGGTAATGATGTCCTAATCTAAACCCTTAACAATCTGTTTTTTTGTACTAGTGTAGCCACAGACATGAGATGCAATACTGACCTGAAATGACTGCTGATTGACAAGGCTGTAGACTAAAATGAAGCCTTGCCCATTTTTGATGTACAGATCTCGCATGGAGGCAAATTGTTCGGTCCCAGCGGTGTCCAGGATTTCCAGCACCGAGGGAGAGGAATCCACCTCGATCTCCTTCCTATAGAAGTCCTCGATGGTCGGGTCGTATTTTTCTATGAATGTCCCGGTCACAAACTGGACCGTGAGTGCGGACTTGCCCACGCCGCCGCTGCCCAGCACAACCACCTTATACTCCTTCATTTGGTCTGATCCAGGCTTACGCTAAAGCTAAGTTTATCTGCTCAGCAACGGCCATAAAAACATAAAAATACCGCTGCACTTCTTATCGAGGCCTTTTATAACCAAAACAACACCGGGGGAGCACTTTTATCGCGTTCGAAGAAAATCAAAGCCACAAATTCAACAGAGGACGAGAGTGTTTTCTCTGGGTGAATGTCTAGCTAAATCCACAACGCCCCTCCATCTGCAGTCTATCGCCATTGGGATCCGTTCATCCGAGAGTTTGTTTAGCCACACAGGCAATGTAAAACACAAGTATTGTGTGCAGTCGTGTCCATGTTTGGCGTCCGTGTGAATGGAGCGCTACATGACTAGCGTTAGCTGGCTAGTGGTTCTCAAAGAGAGCGAGACAAACGGCCCTTTCCTGCCTGAATACCGCCTCTGAGCGACGAATACAATCACCGGATTCAGGTTTCTTGCGCGGAGATTATTAACTCATACACGCCGTCTCGGCATACCGCATTGCCTTCCCTTCTTGTGCCTCTTTTCCCCGGCCCGCCTCTGCATATCGGCCCCAGACAGCAGCAGCAGCGGCCCCGCAGCGGAGCTCCTCTCTCACGCTAGCGTGAACGAACTGTTCGGCCGAGTCGAATCTTTTCAGTGATTCGGAATTGATTCACGGAATGAGCGAATCGGACGGCACGGATCCGTCTGTTTCAAACATGCTTAATTTGTAAAAGCATTTGGAAACGAGAATCGGTGTTAATTAGCAGAAATGTTACAAAGGAAATGTGGTTACGACTCCATTGGTACTCTTTATCAACACATAGTTGATTATAAAAAATAACTTGTTTAAAACGTTTTCCCAACAGATATAAGCTAGTAATATTAGTGCTTATTAATGTAAATGCACACTTTATTTATCTTTTAAATGACTTGCATTTATACGCTGAATAATAACTGCAACGGCACGCATGAAATAGATACTGCTATTAGTAAAACCTATTTTGTTTTAGATCGCATGTATGGGACGCCAGAAAGAGGCGACGTTATGACGCAATTACGCTCCGACGCCAACGGATCTCTTGTTGAGCCGGTTCTTTGAAACGAACTGTTCGAAAGAACCGAGTCTCGGAAATGAGGCGGCCTCAAAGAGGAGCTCCTTTTTTCTCACACGCCTTAAACTGACCAATAAACATCCGCCGGAAATCACATCACTCACACAAAAATGTGAGCTGGAGGACAGCAGTTTTAAAAGAATTTAAATCATGTTTCATTTTTTGTGAATCAATCCACTGTCATCTGAAGGGACATTAGTGGGAAATAAACTGAAATGAGAATAGCAGTATCTTTGCTAACTTCTAGAATCTAATTACTGCATATGACTTATTAAATAATTAATACAATTTATAATAATATTGGCATTTTTAGTGTTATTCTTGTTTTTAATGACTCTTTTCATGTAAAACCCTCCAATATACACTACTAATATTTTTTCAAATAAGTCTCTTCTGCTCACCACGCCTGCATTTATTTGATGCACAGGAAATAAATTGTGAAATATTTTTACTATTTAAAATAACGTTTTTATTTGAATATATTTTAAAATGTAATTTATTCCTGTGGTTTCAAAGCTGAATTTTTTTTAGCATAATTACTCCAGTCACACAATCCTTCAGAAATCATTCTAATATTCTGATTTGCCATTTAAAAAAACATTATTTTTATGTTAAAAACAGCTGAGTAGAATTTTTTTTGCTTTTCTCTGAATAGAAAGTTCAGAAGAACAGATTTATCTGAAATAGAAATCTTTTGTAACATTATAAATGCCTTAATTATCACTTTTGATCAATTTAAAGCATCCTTGTTAAACAAAAGTATTTATTTCTAGTATTTCTTTCAAAAAAAAAAAAAATTATACAGACTCCAGGCTTTTGAATATTATAGTGTATAATGTTAAAAAAGCTTTTTATTTCAGATAAATGCTGATCTCTGGATCTTTCTATTCATCAAAGAATCCTGAAAAATGTACTCAACTGTTCTAAATACTTATAATAATAAAAATAAAAAATTCTGAAGGATCATGTGACACTGAAGACTAAAAATTTAGCTTTGATCACAGGAATACCTTTCAAAATATATAATTTTAAAATATATTCAAATAGAAATCAGTTATTTTGAATAGTAAAAATATTTCACAATATTACTGCTTTTGCTGTATTTTGGATCAAATAAATGCAGGCTTGGTGAGCAGACTCAGAAAGAGACTTCTTTAAAAAAACATTAAAAATCTTACTGTCCAAAAACTTTTGACTGGTAGTGTATATTATGTATATTTACAAGCATTTTATAATCTAAGCCCTCTATAACTGGAAAGAAACCCAAGTCAAACATGTCCAAAACATGACCGTAGTGTAAAATTGGATCAAAGAAAAGAAAATGAGCAATCAGTGAACAGACTACATTTTAATATCCCTGGCAATTTAGAGCGGTCTCTGTAAGTGGACTCACCTTGGGCACCAGGAAAAAGTTACAGCTAATGACATTATGTTGACACGTCCAGTGTGTGGAATAGTTTTGTACAGTTAAGAAAATTAACGTAAGACACTCTAATTCTTAAATCCAATTGTTTTGTTGACGTCTCTAGAGCAGCCTGTGAACACAAGCAAGAAAAACACACAGCAAACACAGTCCAAACCTGCCTTTAAGTGCTTTATTAAAATGTCAAACAAAAAGAACAGAAGTCTTAAGTATGTATATATTCCATACATTTATATATCGCAAAGGGATTGACAAGAAGCACAGTTCTTGAAGCACATACAAGCACGATAAGCTAAATAGAAAGAGAAGCATTTCATATAAAGAGTCAAAGCATTCAGTTTTATCTTGTCCTACAGTGGGAGAGAGAGGAATCTATTACATATGGCTTTGAAACAATGTAGACATTCTTTGAACGGCTCCACACACACAATAGCATTTACACAGGCGTCGGCGTCGGTCGGTCGCCGAACGCCTTTAAAGGGACATAACCTCTGCATCGATGAGCGACTTCATTCGAAACTATACAGCTTTGTACAACATTAATGTGATGCTCCGCTCTCAGCGACTTTAAAACACGAACCATTGACGTTAGGGTTCCGGTCGCGGAAATGACGACGACGGCGGCGGCGACGACGAATGTAGGGCACAGTTAGGTGGAAGTCTAACCTCAATGGCTTTCTTTACAGAGCAGTCCTTTCACATCACACCCAATGTTTAGGCACAGGATAATGGACAGCAGAAGAGTGTTTGTCGATTTTCTCTGTCAAGCACAGTGGTAAAAGGAGCACCCCGTGTGTTCGCATTCAGCTTCTGGATGCAAGTCGGGACCCCTCAGTCTATGCTAAGTCCTAAGTGCTACCTCAGCTTTACAGTCAAAAGGCTGAGGACCATAACCGATTGGTCCAAAGGTGCGTCTATATGCGAGAACCTACAAAAGACTCAGTCTCTCCCTCACTATTAGGGCAAGTGCCATGGCAACAAAATTATTGGCTTCCAAAGCAACTGTAGAGCACAGAATGTACAAGTTTTCTTCAACAGAGGGTTCTGTCTGGCGATTTCACGTCGGATTTCGGAGCGATTCTGATTGAGGATTTCCTGTGAGATTTTCGGGTTATTTGTTGTTGGTCTTGGTGAGTGCACAACAATGGAAAATGTCCGTCGACAACCAAACCGAACGCAAAACTGAAAATGAAATTTCGTAGAACCTGCAGCAAAGCCTTCCAGCCGCAGTCCGATCCCGAGGCGCTCCGTACGCTGCCCTCCCTCTCTCTAGGGGGCAGAGCGTTATTAGGCCCCCTTTTTTTCGTCGCATCCCACGCAAAACTGATGTAGAGGTAAAAGAGAAACAAGTCGGCCCCGTCTTTGGTTTCAGGACGCAACCGCGCCTCGGGATCGGAGCGGGCACAGTGCTCAGGTCGCCGCGCTTTTGTAAGCTATGCGAAACTACAAAGCCTTTTTGACATCATTTGTCCGCAAAATGCAATATCATGCTTAACGATGAGAACGAGGGCATTAGCAAACAGAACAAACGACAAATTCCTCGACACCCCGGCGAAACAGCATCTATCTCTTTGACGACCCTTTAAAAGGATAACTGTTTGTACCTGTATTCCGAACGATACAGACATTTGATTTGATTCTGCTCTTCTACATATATATATTTATTCATCTATGTATATTCAAAATAAATTCTGAATATTTTGAATCAGTTATGTACATAAGTGCAAACAAGGTGAATAACACACATTCGTACACCGATGGGGTGACGCGAGTCACCAGGTCCCAGCACAGCTGGGGTGCAGTCTGGGCGGGCCAGAGGGGGACAGAGACTCAAATCAGGGGCTCACTATGGCTGATACCGTCCCGTTACTGACATCACAGGGCTGCGTTATTTTATAAAAACCAAATACGAGACTAGAAAGTCTCTTTCCCCCGAATTGATCCATCAGATTAGTTCAAAAGCTCAGATGCTGTTTACATAAGATCTGGTTCTTATCTAAAAGTGATCAGCGACCCCCATAGAAAAATAATAATCATCAAAACAGAAATAACGTATGATGTCTCCAAAGGGCCTTTGGACATAAAGTATCTCACAAGTCTGTATATATATACGTTTATATATATATATATCTATATCTATATCTATATTTAATTTTACAAAATAGTCAATCATCTCTTTTTCCAAGACAACTTAAGAACACATTCCCTTTCTGAATAAGTTAACGTTGTACATTATTTCACTTGAAGTGTGAAAAAATTCACAATTAAGATATACAAAGGTAGCCATGTTGTAGTTTTGTTGCCATAGCAACAAGAACTTACTATCATAGATAACAATGAATCTATCATTGTAATACATACAAATGTGTATATTGATATATAGATATATAGATTGAGTATTTTTTAAATCTTAAACCACTAACTGCACAAACTATGATGTCGATTATTCAGATTACTTTAATTTCATGCGATGACAGACTTTACGATGTAAGGTAAGTAACCGAGTAACGCTATAATGATCGAACTCAAACTACCATGTGAGGATATAGTTAAAACAGGTACCGTTACGAAGGTGTTCCGATAAAAACTAGAATGACGATGATGACGATGATGCGTTTGTAATACGTACACATAGATTATTCTAGCTAACTACTTTATGCAGGTATGCACACTTCTTAAAAAGTGAGTTCTTAAAATGCTAAAGCCCCCGATGAGGCACATTGTTTTTTCTTTATCAAGTATTCGTTGATTCCAGCTGGATTGCAGTTGGAGAAGGCATAATTCTTTATATGACAGAGAGAGAGAGAGAGAAAGAGAGAGAGATAGAGAGAGAAAGGAGCTTCTACACCTTGGCTGGGCAATGGAACTTAATTACAAAACACAATCCAACACATCAATAAACAGTAGAGATCGTTCCTAAACGAATTTGCCCCAGTATTTCTTAAAACAACCTTTAAACACATGGAACATGTTTACAATACAGATCCTATTACAGTTATAACACAGTATAGTATCATCTCGCTCTGATTTCGTCTTGGTTTAGACCAGCGTTGTACGATATTTCACTTGCGTTGTTTGGCCTAGATCGTGTGCTGATCAGCAAAAAAGTTGACATTTTTAGGTCATAAAATCAGCGTTATGGCTCTCTCTTGGGGATACGCTGTTGAAACAACACGGCTGTCCCAAAGGAGACAACAGTTTAGAGAAGGGTCTTCGAGATAAGTGATGAAAAAACGCACACGTTTTTTTTCTTTTGTACATCAACAGTGGATGGCATTGGGAGGCTTTGACTTCCTTGATATGTTGAGAAAGGTTGTTGTTTCGTTCGAGAGAAATGGGGAGGCATCCAAAACCTCTCGTGACATTCTCTCGGTCTTAAATGTCACATTCATATATGCATGTAAAGGCCCGCGAGGGGCTCGTAAATGAAGCTTTGGCTGATGAGGGCCTTTTCTAAGTACCCAGTCTGAAAATAATCAATTTCTTTTAAATGTAACATGTCTACACGAGAGCCAGCTTTCAGCTCACAGTCCAAACAGATGACGTTCGCTCGTCACACGCTCATCTGCGCCCTTGCATTTTAGAGTCTGCCGACTTTTGAAAGTAAGGACACAGTCAGTGATTTAAACCTGTTCGCACAAACAAACACAAGAAGAATGGGCAAAGAAACTCCAGTTTGACCCTAATGGATTGCAGGCCTCTGTGACACGCTTTTCACGTTTCCTCCACGGATAAACTATCAATAATGTATTACGGCGATAATCTAATAGAGCTCTCGGTTGGCAGAGACCGGAACTCTATTAGCGGGTGCGCACGGCGTCCACTGATGCAGTAATAAAAACAGCTGCTGAAAACCGCCCTGCTGTCAGTTTCCCAACTGTAGGACTCGGCTAATGAACGGTAGCGATAACTGAGACGTCTCAAAACAAAGCGCGAGATAATAGCTTGCTTTACATTTGTTGCTTGGGTGGGCACATTTGCAATATTGCAATTCAAATCCATCTGGCTCATGACCTTGCCATGATTGTACAGTCTTGTGAGTTCTCCAGTGATTGGCACAGGGTGACCTGTCTGAGAGTCATTGGCACAAAAGCAGTGCACTTGACATGTCTGCGCAGGGGGGCGCGTATGCTGCTGAATACGTCGATGCTGGATATTCAAATCAGGTATCGGTGTGTGACTTCTAGAAGGGTTTTGCATATCTCCTTGCGATCGGGATTTAACATATGTGCATCAATCTGTTACAAATGAGTAAAAACGCATTTAAAGAATAGCTTTGGCAACCAAAGGACGCTGAAAACTCATCTTATAGTATTTGGGATGCACCAAACATGGCTGAACAAAAAAGTGGAGACGAACAGACTGTCACACAGCAGGTGGGGCAGAGCATGGATTTGGCAGAGACAGTCCAGCCATCGGAAGGGGTTTGTCTACAAGAGATAGACATGGTAATAGGGTGAATCTTTTGAAAATGTCACATTTCACACCAAAAGCATTAAGAAATGCATATAGAAAAGGAAGCCTTTTTTTCATTTTCATGACAATTAAACCACATTTCTCTAATGCATCCGTATCTTTTGATTTTTTACTTTATAACAGGAAACATTTTTGGTAATATAACTGTTTTTAGTATTATATTTCTTTAACATCAGAATTAGAAAAAAATGCAACCATGTATATGTAAAAAATCTATTTTTAAATATTTATATATAATTACTTATTGCGCATTACAGTGATAAAAGTGATTTTTTTGCATTACGGTAATGACAATTCGCTTGTTAAGTGATGACGTCCAAGCCTCAACTTATTTCACTTGAGAATACTATCTCAACAGCTGTTAATAAGCACTATTTATTCATATTAAACATTTAAGTTAAGCGTTTTCAAAATTAAGGTGCACACTGCAGTCTCCGTGCTCACAGCGTCCCAAACACAATTTTTATATTTATTTATTTATTTGTTTGTATATTTTCATTGTCTGGCTATCTGGGATTTCAGTATGGAGTTACGTAGGACTATAAATTTTTGGTAGTATTATATCACATTGTGAGTGTATATTAGCACTGTTTGTTGTTTTCTTGTGGAATCTGATAGAGCGTTTGGACATGGAAGCGGTGACGCGTGTCATCAGAGTTAGAGAGTGCTTAATTGTCATAAAAATGTGTTTCAGCAAATCTAAGTTGCTTTTGGGATGAAATATGACCTGGATTTTTTTTTTCCTTTTTTAAATTTTTTGTATCTTTTTATGAAACTCACCCATTATTAAAAAAAAGCAATATGCTAATATTCTAAAAAAATGATAGTTGATAGTTAAAGAGCAGGTCATATGGGTTTTTGTAAATATCTTTTTTGCAGTTTGTAACGTAGCTATCGTTCAATGTAAACAGTCTGCAAAACTAGATAACAAGATATTGTTTTCCAAAAGAAAGAGTCGACTTTGAGTCGCCTTAACGAGTCTGCATATTTTCGAATCTTCAGCATGATCTATGTCACTAGGTAACACGTTTATATAATCCCCGCCTGCCTGCGAAATATGAACACTCTGACCTGACCACAAACACTTCTGCTAGTTAGTGTGTTTACATTATGTTCTGCACTGTGAAAGTAAGTTTGTTTTGGTTTCATTACCGAAAGATGATAATGTGAAGAATTAGTGGTTAACGTTAATTTTTCCACAATACCACAGCAAAACAATTCGCACCTTTTGTTGTGTGCAAGTCATTTTACAGAGGACTGTTCTAATTACTTTAATAATAAAGAATGTAGACAAATTTGGTTTGGTTTCATCATTTAGTCATGTTAGCACTTGTCTAATGTATCCCCCATTATTGTTTGTGAAGTGTTTACATTTTAGCAGCTAAACTGGGCACGATTCGCTTGCATTGTATACGGAAAGACCAATCACAACAGACCTGGCCAGCTGACCAATCAGAGTAGAGTATAGTTACGGAAGGGAGGGGTTTACCAACCTTAAGCACAGAACTGCTTTGAACGAATCGTTTTATAATCGTTGCAAAATGATTCTAATATTAAATGTATATTCTGAGAAAATTACGTTTTCAGACCTTGCGTTTAAACCTGTTGTAGGTTGACACTTTAAAATACCATATGACCTGCCCTTAAAAACATTCATATATTGCGCATTACAGTGATAAAAGTGATTTTTTTGCATTATGGTAATGACAATAAGAGTGCCTAATTGTCATAAAAATGGTTTCAGCTAATCTAATATGCTTTTGGGGTGAAATGATGTGGATTTGTTTTCTTTTTTTTTTCTTTTTTTGACTTTTCTCATGAATTTCACCCAATAATTGAAAAAAGCGATATGCTAATATTCTAAAAAGCAAATAAACAAGACTATTTTTTTAAAGCATTTGAATATCCAGGACATCAGATGATAGTTAAGCAATATTTGCAAGAAATATTGATAAACAAAGTCCAGCTGGAATAAAAATAAGTCCAGTTAAAATGCTCTCAACGAGACATCTTATACATCCAGAAAGCCTGCAATCAGACCTTACATTTCAGTGTGCATCACACTGCACATATTTAGTCTGCTTAAGGCAGCTCTATTTTTAAAATGGAGGTATGAGTACGTGAACCAGTCTTCCGTTTGACCGTCTCGATGTGGAGCTTGAAATGCGAGGTGAGATACTTCAGGCATGAATAGTAACACTTATCTCAGTAGACCAGTTTTAGCCTGTTGGACAGTCGTTAAATAAATAATACTCTTTCAAGAAAAACTCACAACAACACACATCCCTAAGTCGACGGAGGAACGACACATTGATTCTGAAAGGCTACACGGGTATACTTTCTTAGTCTATGATAAACTGTAAGTCGGTTGAGTACAGAAGAACTGGGGAGGGGGAAAGGACGTCCACACACTTGTAACTCAAAGGCACGAACAACGTCGTTTGAACAAAAAACCTAAATCATTAGAATGAGATTATCTTACAAAAGCATCGATCATTTTCAAAGAACCTTTTTTTTGACATTTTGAAATGTAAACATTAAATAAAACGTGCCACGTTCATTAATCATAATTAAAAGTGAAAGAAATTACCACCACCACAACTACGTAAAATATCATTAGCATTAGGCGTCGCTCTCACACACTCGTGGTTTTCACATTCTGCGACGGAGAAACATTCTGTCTGCTGATGATCTGCATCGACTCTTACCGCACGTCAAATAAGTCGGCTAATGTTCACCTCCAGAGAATTCATTCTTCTCAGCTAATTGGTTTGCATGTATTCGTATGGCTGTGAGTTACGAGAGCGCTCCGTCTCCTGATTCGGCATTCATCCGCTCGTCTCCATCGAGATGGCATGCTTCCTTAAACAGTTGTAGGTCCAAGCTTAAGTATTGCCTGTTTCAATATCAACAAACCTCTGTTGACGTCAAATGAAGTGGGAAATCTCTGATGTGAGGATGAATGTATTGCCCGTTAAGGACGTACTGATTAGGCACACGTTTTGTTGCATTCATTTTTCTGTTGTTTGGGCACATGTTGCGTGAGCGATGGGCCTGATTAGGTTGTGGGATTGCGGGAGAGGCTTACTGGATTCAGCGTCATTGGTGCAGCCACCAGGAGTTTGGGAACGGGACAGAAATGGGCCTCCATGGGAACGCACTGGAGGTCGATGGGGTCGGCGCTCAGTACCTCGGCGGCGTCTACTGGAAGACAGGTACAAACAGCCCACAGATAAGGAGGTGAACCTCTTACGGTCAAACAAGCAATATGCAAACAGAATATAGTCAATTCTTATCTCATCTACTCGCATATCAAAACCGCAGTTCATTTCGAAAATGAGAAAAAGAATTACAAGAGGATGAATAAATTTTGCGCCATGTGATCATATAACGCATCAGTTATCTTGAGACAGATTCCACAATTGTAATTTTGCAAGACGGATTTCGGCAAAAAAGCAAGCGAAGCAGGAAATGAGTGCTGACATCTCAGGTCTGCGCAGCGTTATTGGTCTACACCTGTACTCCAGAATTACCATTAAACGCTAAACTAGAGCTGAAAACCACGCTGAAAATTTCATCAGCTAACACAATGCTAAACACAGGGTTCCTACGCATTTTCCATTTCAAAATCGCACACTTTTCCAGACTTCTCCAGATTTTTCAGAACAGATTTCATAGTGAAAACCATCAAAGGAACCATTAAAGGGATAGTTCACCCAAAAATAAAATTCTGTCATTAATTACTCACCCTTGTGTCATTCCATCCGGATTTTATCAAAAATATCTTGTTTTCCGAAAAAGAATGAAAGCCTTACAGGTTTAGGAGTAATCAATGACAGAATTTTTGTATTAACTATCCCTTTAAGGTTGTAACCAGTGTTGGGGGTAACGCATTCCTTTTTTTTAGTAGCAGATTACTGGCTTGCTTGTTTTATATATATATATATAAAGCCTGGCTTTCACACCAAAAAGTGAAACGAATAAGCCTGAAGAAAAAATAAATTCACGTCTGTACAGTAGAACTAGTAAAGTAACGCATTACTTTTTAATCTACAAGAAAATATCTGAGTTACTTTTTAAAAAAAAGTAATGCCAGTTACTTTGTTTTCTCATTTATTAACTGACAAGTTTCCTGTTCCCATGTTGAGAGAAACTGGATATCAGAGGTGTTGTGTGCGTTGTGTACACATGATGTTACTGTAGTTCTAGACTAAATGTAAACATGCATTAATTCTTACTCAGAAAAAAAAACTGATTCGGTACTCATCAAAATAAAAAAAAAGTGAAATGCAAACTCAGAATATGATGCAAACCAGCAACAATATGTTAAATAACACAAATTTCCTTTCTGTATTTAATGCCATTAATGCCATTCTTTGCTACTGACCTTTGATGATCCAGTTCAACCATACTAATAAGCAAAAATGACTTTAAATAAACTAATATTTGTGCTTTATTGTTTTATTTTTTATTGCTGAAGAGTGTCGAACCTTCTTCTCCTGCATTCTACTGTACAGACGTGAATTTATTTTTTCTTCAGGCTTATTCATTTCACTTTTTGGTTTGAAAGCCAGGCTTTATATATATATATATATATATATATATATATATATATATAAAACAAGCAAGCCAAGCCCAGATTTAAAAAGTAACACAAATGTAACTCAAAAGTAATGTAACGCATTACTTCCATTATACATTCCATTATTCTTACTTCCATATAAAGTAACTAAGTAATGTTATTAGTTACTTTTTTAGGGAGTACCGCAATATTGTAATGCATCACTTTTAAAAGTAACTTTCCCCAACACTGGTTGTAACGATTAAAGGTTAAATTCCTGATTTGATATTTGATACCAGTAATATTTCATTGTTCTTAGTACCATAGCAAAAACTACTGAATCCATTTAACTATTTTATTTAACTATTTGAAAATTAAAATATGCATTAATGATTAAATCTCATTAAGTAAATAATACATTAAAACTGCATGTAGCCATCAAATATTTTTCAATTAAGTAAACATTGATTTAAAAATGTCAACTAAACAGTAATATAAAATAAAATAAAATAAAATACTGAATAAAACTCATTATATAGAAGTTATAGTCTTCATTTATAGACTTCAAGATAAATTTTTTTATTTATCTATTTTTTTCTTTTTTTTTGGCTATGGTTATCACTATACTCCTAAGAAGCATGAATAAAACCTTTTCTCTTGCAAAAAAAATAAATAAATAAAATAATAATAATGATCTCGTATTTACCCTGTGTCTGCATTTTGTTGGTTAAAATAAAAGGATTCGCAAGCATGTAGGAGTTTAAAGCATCCTCTGAATAAAAACTGATTGCATTTTAATGGTTTAAAATCACTTGTTTTTATACTGCAATGCTTAAAAATGTGTGCAAACGCATTTTTAATGAAAAAGTTTTCTTGACCATGTAGCACAGCAACGTTACGTGAGTGTATAACCGTGATAGAGACGATAAAAACTCTGGCTGACAAATTTCTACCGGTTAATCGAGTCTTTGTCAGTATATCGCCCACCCGTAGGCTACAATGCTGTACCTTTGACACTCTTCACAAATACACCAAACACAGGGGCAACGGTGACACCTGGACAGAAATATTAAAAATACTGCTGAGTTAAAAAAATAGGATTACGTTTGACATGCTTTTGCACTTGAATGAAAAACAGAAAGGGTAGTCTGGCAACACAAAGTTTTTCATTCTGTTTACTTGTTTTTCATACATATCCAGACGTGGAAATGACTAAAATCATATTCCATAATTTTCCAAAAAACTGCGTAGGAACCCTGCAAACAATCCACAATGTAGCTCTTTAAGAAGTACATGTCCTTTTTGCAAAAAGTTGGCCTGGTCAAGCTTGTGGCTTGCCTACGATTCTGCAGAACACATGAACTAAACAGACTTAAATGGTGAACTCTGTTTCCGTTAAAGGTAAATTTCACACAATGAAGGAAGGAAGGACAAACAAAACTTCAGAGAACTATCATCTAAAAACAGACACCCACATCCTATTCACAGAAAAACGCAGAGGACACATATACCATCTCACTCTAGTGTGAGCCACAGAAACAACTTGCTCCAGTGCAAAATTCTTAAACATGGTGAAGGGGGAAGACAATGAACTTTTGAGCTTTAGCACTTAAAGGTATAGTTCGTTCAAAAATAAACATTCTGTCATCATTTACTCACCCTCACGTTGTTCTGAGTTCTCATTCTTAAGTGGAGTGCAAAAAGCAGTATTTTTTGAAGTATCACTGCACTGCTTATTTTATTCAACAACAGGTCATAGTGACTAGATGTTAATCTTCAAAAATTTCAGAGAAAACCCAAACACCGAAATGATAGATTCAGTTGAACTGAACTTTAGAATCAAACAAGTCCAAATTCATGAATCAATAATTTAATTTGTTCATTAAAAAGTACTATTTTAACAAATAACTTAATAAATTTGAAATAAGAGTTCACTGAAAAGAACTGAATCAACAAAAAATCATTTAAATAATTTGGGAATCTAATTGAAACTTATGATTAACTACCAGTCAAAAGTTTTTGAACAGTAAGATTTTTCATGTTTTTTAAAGAAGTCTCTTCTGCTCACCAAGCCTGCAATTATTTGATCTGAAGTACAGCAAAAACAGTACATTTTTGAAATGTTTTTACTATTTAAAATACCTGTTTTCTATTTGAATATTTTTTAAAATGTCATTTATTCCAGTGATCAAAGCTGAATTTAGAGCGTCATTACTCCAGTAAGTGCCACATGATCCTTCAGAAATCATTCTAGCATACTGATTTGCTGCTAAAGAAACATTTATTATTACTACTATATATATTACATTTTTTATGGATTCTTTGATGAATATAAAGATCCAAATTTATCATTTATCTGAAATAAAAAGCTTTTGTAACATTATACACTACACTATTCAAAAACTTGAAGTCAGTAGAATTTTTATTTTTTGGGAAAGAAATTATAGAAATTAATACTTTTATCTAGCAAGGGTATTTTAAATTGATCAAATGTAATGATAAAGGCATTTATAATGTTACAAAATATTTCTATTTCAGATAAATGCTGTTCTTATTAACCTTTCTATTCATCAAAGAAACTTGAAAAAATCTACTCAGCTGTTTTCAATACATTAATAATAATAAATGTTTTTCGAGCAGCAAATTAGAATATTACAATGATTTCTGAAGGATCATATGACTGAAGTAATGATGCTGAAAACTCAGCTTTAAAATCACATGAATAAATTATATTTTAAAATATATTCAAATAGAAAACAGTTATTTTAAATAGCAAAAATATTTCGAAATATTACTGTTTTCGCTGTACTTTGGATCAAATAAATGCAGGCTTGGTGAGCAGAAGAGACTTTTAAAAACATTAAAAATCTTACTGTTCAAAAACTTTTGACTGGTAGTGTATATACATATATATGTAAAATCTACTCAGCTGTTTTCAACATAATAATAATAATAAATGTTTCTGAGCAGCAAATCAGCATATTAGAATGATTTCTGAAGGATCATGTGACTGGAGTAATGATGCTAAAAATTCACCTTAAAACCACAGGAATAAATTACATTTTAAAATATATTTAAATATAAAGCAGTTATTTTAAATGTAAAAATATTTCAAAATTTTACTGTATTTGCTGTACTTTGGATCAAATAAATGCAGGCTTGGTGAGCAGAAGAGACTTTTTTAAAAAACATTGAAAATCAAAAACTTTTGACTGGCAGTGTATAAGCTATCATTCAACTTCAGAAGACTTCTCGTACAGACTACTCATAAGTGCAATGTAACGTAGTCACTATAACCTGTGGTTGCATGGAAAGAACCGGCTAATGATTCATTATTAATGTCTAATGTCATGTTTCAAGGAAAAAATAACAGCGGTTTGGAACGACATGAGGGTGAGTAATTAATGACAGAAATGTCATTTTCAGGCAAACTATCCCTTGAAATGTAGCCGTTTGCTCTCTAACACAGCGAAGACACTGAAACAGACAGACAGAGATGTGAACACACAGACACAGACACATGGTGGAACTGGGACATTGTGCTAAAGAGGTAAAGAGGCTCCTCACTGGTCCATAGAGAACTCAATAACTCATTTGGAATCTTAGAACAACTGCATTAACATTCTATTTACTCAAATCAAACACTGCATTTAAATTTTCAAACGTTTTTCCAGTATATATACATAAACACAAAAGCATTGCTGTCTATGGACCAGAGTTGGACGCCTTACAGCTGTAAAAAGGAGAGGCCAAAATGAAGGGGCAAACCTGGTTGGAGGTGGCTGATTCAGCAAAAGGAACATTGGTGACTGGGGTCGTAGCCGACGAAACAGTGGAAGTGGTGGCACCGTGCATCATGGGAACTTTTTTCAGGCGAGTCAGACAAGAAACAAGGGAAGGGGGAAGGTGGAGGGGAGGAGGAATGTTATGAGTACCATGACATAATATGCCAGAGGAATAGGCTGAGTCATGGCAAATACGTCTTCATGTACTGCAAAGATGATGTATTCACTCGAGAACAAACATGCAAACAGAACTTAAAAACATTTCGTTTCATTACCTTCTAGCTTAGAGAGTTTTATCCGATCCCCATTACATTTAGATAAAACTATTCAAATATGGCCGTCATCAAAATCACACACGTTTGCAACAGACGGGAACGTCTGACTGTCATATTTTGATGGGGGCCCGAGAATGGATAAATATACAGTAGGGGAAAAGAAGGGGAATGTAAATATGCAGTACATTCCCGTTCATAAATTGCCTTGAAATAATATGACACTTTACATCTTCGGTTCAGAGTTAAACTGATAATAAATGACATTAAATATGAATTAAACAACTAAAGAGATAAAGGTCATATTATAAGGAAAACTGCAAATTAACACAGCATGATATGTACACAGCAAATGCATCACAGATGTCAAATAATATCATAAAAATTAAAAATACACACATGCGCACAGGCACACACTGGCACACTGGTTCAGCACAGATCTAGTGTTTCAACCAGATTGTTACTCAGCTAAATTGACTAATTTAACTTGGCCAGCTACGGGCATGGAAGTGTATGTGCAACTTAATTTTTTCCACTTCTCTAAACAGGTGAATGGTGAGTGTGTGTGTGTTTGTGAGGGGAGGGGACCTAGACTCTACCCTCACCAGTATGTCCAGGCCCTGACAGGTAACCTCTTTGGGGGGGCCTGCAGCTGGTCCAGTCCCGCCTCTCCCAGCGGCCCTCTGTCATTGGGCCTGGGGGTTTGAAAAGGCCTATAATAGATTTAAGGGGGTGAGGGAGAGGAGAGGATGAGGAGGAAAGGGCACAAAGAAAAAGGAACCAGTCTTAATGAGTCACTCTGCAGGCTTTGGCCTTGCTTGTTTGTGCCCGCGCTGTGCCGTCAGCTGCACACCGAATCACACGCACACGTGGCATGCACAAACGCATACGACAAGCCGAAATAATGAGCAAATGATAAGAAGCGGTGGAAGCAGACGGGTTGGGTGTAAACGCCAGCGACAGACAGGACAGGGTTGGGCCTCTAGTTCGAGGCCTAATGAGGAAGATGACTGTGTGACGTTAATGTTAAGCTGTCCTTGTCGTTTTCAGGACTGACCATTAAATTTGTCTTGTCAGGTGTTTCTTCGACTATAAGCACTTTTTTTATCTTTTTTCCTGAAAGTCATGAGTCATGTATTGTGTTAAACAGTTTTCTTTGGTAAAAATGAAGATGGCGGAAATGAACTGCTACACTAAGAATACCAAGGGAAAAAAAAAAGAAAGAAATCACAAAATAAATATTATGTATATTATGTTTTTTTATTTTGAGCATTTCTATCATATCCCAAATTATATAATTTATTCTTAATAGTGTTCTTCCATAGTTTAGTGGCAATAAAATTATAATTGTTTTCTTGCTAATGCTAAATGCTAAACAGCAGCCAGACTGAAAAGACCACACAATAAAAATATTTATTTTGATTTAATTATTTTTTTAAAAAAAAATTTATTTATTTAATTAGCCATAATGTGTTAAAAATTATATAAATTATTGATTTGAATGAATGAGATTATAATTATTTCTACAATTATTTTGAATTGAAATGTAAATGGTTTATGGTCATTTTTTAAAATAAAGGATATAATATTATTTATAATTTTTTGTTTATATTAACCATATTTGTCAAATGTAATAATTCATATATATATATTTTTTTTTACATTTTATGATGAAATTTCATATTTTTGATTGAATGTCTGGGTCTGGGACAAGTGTAAAACAATGAAATCTATACATAATAGACATGTGAAAAGTAACAAAAATGAAGGGATGGTAAGTTTTAACAAAACAAACCAACAAACCAAACCAAAAACAACCAAAACAAAAACAAACAAACTAACTAACAAACAAAAAACACGAAAGAGCCCACGTGTGAAAAGTAGCAAAAATGAAGGGATGGTAAGTTTTGACAAAACACAAAACAAAACAAAACAAAACAAAACACTAAACCAAAACCAAACATATATATGCCCACATGTAGAAAGTAACAAAAATGAAGGGATGGTAACTTGACGAAAAACAAACAAAACAAAAAACACAAAAGTGCTCACATGTGAAATGTAGCAAAAATTAAGGGATGGTAAGTTTTTACCAAAAAAAAAAAAAAAGACAACAAACCAAAAACCAAACCAAAGAAAAAACAAAACAAAACAAACCAAAAAAAAAAACCCAAAAACAACAAAAAAAAAAACACCAAACCAAAGAAAAAAACAAAACGTAAAAGTGCCCACAAAATGAACTAAACCACACCAAATTAA
>JAHKKF010538228.1:8427-20641 GCA_019740295.1 Labeo calbasu
GTCTGCAGCTAATGAGCTCAACCTAAAGTGTCTGTTACATTGTGCTGAATTATTAATTAGACACAAGTGCAAAATGTACATGTTCTATAAATGCAGCATTATTTCAAGAGAACATTTCAGTGTTTGTATTGTCAGCAAGTGCACATTGAAGAGTTTTATTTGTGATTTGTGCTGATCAACTTTATTTTTTCATTCTAAACAGAATAATTCAGTATCACCATCAGACAGCCTGAGGGCCAGTGAGAAACACAGAGGCTCATCTGAATACAGTCTGGACCCAAAGAAACGCAGAGTGGAGGAGAAGGACAACATGAGCCGATATGTAAGATTCTCCATAATACAGAAATCAGTCATTGTAAATGGATGTTCATTTTGCTACAGATTTCATTTAGCGGTTTAATTAGTGTTTTAAAGACTAATTTTAAGTGAGCATCAGATGACGCCAAGTGTAATCTAAATGTAAATATAGAGGAAATTAGTTTGCACTATTAAATATCTTATATTTACAGATAGCAGTAAACAATCTCTGAGTGATAAGATACTGATATATTGTGCATCCCTAATTAAGTCATTTTCGTTTTGCTGTTAAAAACATGTACTACAGTACAAAAGTTTTATCCTGCAGTACTTTTACATTGTTACGCAGTATTTTGTTTCAAATAAGTGCTGTTGTTTTGAACTTTGTCCATCCAAGAGTCTTGAAAAAAAAAAAAGTTTAAAATTAGAAAGCTGTTATTTTAAATTGTAATACTATTTGACTGTATTATGGTTTTCTTATGGAGATTTTTACCTGTTACGGCTGAATAAATACGCTTTCCATTGATGTATGGTTTGTTAGGATGGGACAATATTTGGCCAAGATGCAACTATTTGAAAATCTAAAATCTGAGGGTGGAAAAAAATGAAAATATTGAGGAAATTGCTAATCGAAAAATTACATTTTGATACATTGACGGTAGGAAATTTACAAAATATCTTCATGGAAAATGATCTTTACTTATTATCCTAATGATTTTTGGCATAAAAGAAAAATTATTCATTTTGACCCATACAATGCATTGTTGGCTATTGCTGCAAACATACCCGTGCTACTTAAAGAAGTCTCTTAAGCTCTTAAACTTCTGAATGTTGGTGTATTATGGTGAGTGTGTGTATATAAACTGTCTGTACCATACTGTAATTTTATGATTGCGTTTATACTGCCAATGCTCACAGCCAGCTGTGTTTTAGCCAAATGTTAGTTCTCATATTCATGTTATTTTTAGAAATGCATTATTTTCTTGGATCACTCGATTACATAACTGTTGTTTATTCACTACAGGACAGTGATGGTGACAAAAGTGATGATCTGGTTGTGGATGTGTCCAACGAGGTAAAAACTAGTATATCTGTTTCCCGTTTTTGATTTGAGAACTACTGCTCTTTCATACGTGACTGATGTTTCTCTTTCCCGCTGTAGGATCCAGCCACTCCAAGGGTCAGCCCGTCTCACTCTCCCCCTGAGAATGGACTTGATAAGGCCAGAGCGCTGAAGAAAGATGCCCCCAACAGCCCGGCTTCTGTGGCCTCCTCTGGGAGCACCCCTTCTTCTAAAGTGAAGGACCACCCACATGTAAGCGTTAGGGAATAGAGGATGGGCATTTATGGTGTCAAGTCTCTGCACATTTCCAAAACCCTCTTCCTCTCTGCAGCTTTATAGCTGCAGCGTAAATGTCAGTTTGAAGCACAACATGAATACATCAGCTACTGTCAGACAAACAGCGGCTTAGCCGCTAGCCTTGGCTAATATCTCAATGCGCTTAGCTAGCCTCAGAGGGGAAGAGGAGAAAAGAGAGAAGAGAGAGTGATTAAAGATGAGCGAGAGGATGAGGTCTCGGGGAAGGGTTCGGTCTGAAGTTTAGCTTTATCCTCCTCAGCTATAATGAGCTGTCAGTGTTTGACTGGATTAGTGCAAGAGAGCTTTCTGGATTTGAGCATTTGTGGTATGTAGCTTTAGCTCCGTTAATTCCATCTCCGTTACTTCATCTCGCAGAACGACAAGTCCTCCACCCCAGGTTTAAAGTCCAACACCCCCACCCCACGCAACGATGCTCCCACACCAGGAACCAGCAACACCCCTGGGCTCAGGCCCATACCTGGAAAACCACCTGGCATGGAAGCACTGAGTAAGTAGCCAACGCGCACGTTTTTATAGCGATCCGTTCATCAAGCATTCACATGTACAGCCAATCCTGTAAGTGTGAGTATGCGTTTATTAACTTTGGCTTTTCTTCTCTTCATAATTCCCAGCAGCACCTGCCCTACGTACACCACTGTCGATTGCGGCACCATATGGGGCTCCGTTCGCCATGATGGGTCACCACCCAGAGATGAACGGCTCATTGACCAGTCCAGGTGTTTACCCTGGCCTTCACATCTCCCCTCAGATGAGCGCCGCAGCCGCTGCTGCCTATGGACGCTCACCTATGGTTAGAATCCCTGTCTTTTTCTTTGATTGCATGTACATTCCTAAAGGTTTGCAGAAACTTGTCCTGCTACAGTTTCCTTTCTCTCACACACACCTCCTGTTTCGCTAATAATCCGGAATGGCCTCCGGAATGGCAAGCCCTGTTAGAATTGCATTCCGGTTAAATATTACCGTTTGCGTCTGTACTGCGTTTGTTCTGCATCTCTGTGTTTGCGCTGATGGCATGGGAAGTAACACAGTTGTCTGGGGGGTCTCTACTAAAGCCTTGAGGCGAGAGAGAAAGCACGAGCAAGTGCTTAACTAGAATATTAGCAATATATTACAGTATGACAATAGAGCTGATATGAAAAAAATTAGACTATTAAATCAGTGTCGGTTTGTTTTACAGCTTATCTGTTTTTCACATTTTACTCTTTTATGCTCAAATGTATGTGTGTTGCAGGCGGGCTTTGATCCTCATCCCCACATGCGTGCCCCTGGTCTGCCAGGAGGGCTGACCTCCATACCTGGAGGAAAACCGTAAGTGGTGTTATTTAACTTGAACTATGTATAACTACTGTTAGAAGTGTTTTTTTTTTTTTTTTTTTTTTTTTTTTTTTTAATTAATACTTTAATTCAGCAAGGATGCATTAAATTGATCAAAAGTAACAGTGTTGGAAAAGATGTCAATTTCAACTAAATGCTGTTCTTTTGAACTTTCTGTTGGTCAGATAATCATGGTTTCCATAAAATATCAAGCAGCCCCAATGATTTTTAATAAGCAATATTAAATAATTATTTATATTAATAAGCAATGTTTCTTGAGCACTGTATTAACATACTGGAATGATATCTGAAGGATCATGTGACATGTATGATAATTTCTTATTGATTATTCACCATTCTTTTATCTCCTTTATGTTCTGATAAACAGGGCCTACTCATTCCATGTTAGCGCAGACGGCCAGATGCAACCAGTACCTTTTCCTCCAGATGCTCTGATTGGACCAGGCATTCCCCGTCACGCCCGTCAGATAAACACCCTCAGCCATGGTGAGGTGGTGTGTGCCGTAACCATCAGCAACCCCACGCGGCACGTCTATACTGGCGGCAAAGGCTGCGTGAAGATCTGGGACATCAGTCAGCCCGGCAGCAAGAGCCCCGTCTCACAACTCGACTGTCTGGTAAAAATTGATGTTGTCTAATCAGTCCACACAAATTACCAGAATTGTCTTTTCTGAAATACAGTTCCACTATTTTTAATTTTTTTAATATTTCTATTTTTAATCTTTATCCTCCCTTAAACCCCCTTGCTAAATAAAGAACCAATCTTTTGGCCATGTGTAGTTATTCCAGGGGAAAATACCATGATGGCTCTCCATTATCCCCCTCAATCTGTGTAACTTGTTTTTTTGTGTGTGTGTGTGTGTGTGTGTGTGTGTGTGTGTGTGCGCGCGCGCATGTACCTGTGCTTGCTCCATAGTGCAGAAAGCGGTGTATTTGATGAGCTGTTCGGCCATTATAAAGTGATTTAATTTGTCTGAAAGCCTGGACTTATTGATCTCCCTCAGGAACAGATCTAGAATTCTCCTGCTAATTTGAAAATGTGCTTCATCCTGGTGCTGCAACTAAAAACCCTTAAAAGCTTTTCCCTACCCACTTACCATTCTGTGCCCTCTTATCGGCTGCCTCTCCTCCTCGATTAACCTTCATAAACACAGGTTAGACAGGATTTAGAGAGCCAGAGCAAATAACAGGGAACTGAACGGCTGCTTTTTAGCCCTGCCATTTTGATTGGTTCACCTCTTCAACTTGATAATTAAGGGGCTGGAAAGGGATATTTGTATGTGTTCTTGTAAAATACAAAAAAATTGTTTTGTATGCTTTTTTTTTTTTTTCCCCCACTTCCCCCTTTTAAAATCCTCTTTTAAAGCAGAATTTCAGAAATGTCTGTCTCTCAATATGTGTTCCCTGCTTCTCTCTCTCTTCAGAACAGGGATAACTATATCCGTTCCTGTAAGCTGCTTCCGGATGGCCGTACTTTGATCGTTGGAGGGGAAGCCAGCACTCTGACCATATGGGATTTGGCCTCTCAGACTCCCCGTATCAAAGCTGAGCTCACCTCTTCTGCCCCGGCCTGCTACGCGCTGGCGATCAGCCCTGACGCCAAGGTCTGCTTCTCTTGCTGCAGTGATGGAAATATTGCTGTCTGGGACCTTCATAACCAAACCCTTGTCAGGTAGGAAGCATGCCAGGCGATCCTGCATGAAATGGTTTCTCTTTATGGATAGACGTATACACTGTTCTGATGGATTAAATGATAATGTGTATAATTCTTGTCTATGTATATAGGCAGTTCCAGGGCCACACAGATGGTGCAAGTTGTATAGACATTTCCCATGATGGCACCAAACTCTGGACAGGTGGACTGGACAACACAGTACGGTCCTGGGACCTAAGAGAGGGACGACAGCTCCAGCAACACGACTTTACTTCACAGGTAAATGTTACAAGCATCACATATAAACATTGTGAAATCTTGCCAACCGCAGACTTTTAAATGGTAATAGTCTATTATGATTAAGAAGTCTGATATGATTACAAGGATTGCAGTTATCAAAAATAGTGAAAACTGTACTATTGTGAAATATTACAATTTAAAATAAGTGGTTTCTATTTAATTTATTTTAAAATGTAATTTATTCTAGCTTAATTTTAGCGGCCGTTACTCCAGTCTTCAGTGTCACATGATCATTCAAAAGGCATTCTAATATGCTAATTTGCTTCTCATAATACATTATTAATGCAGAAACAGTTATGCAAAACCTTGCTGAATGTCTTATTTTTGAGAAAAAAATAAAAAGTTTAAACACTACTGTTTTTGTGTATATGCATTTGTATACAGTGCATTGTACCACAACATTTAAAATTTGTCTTGACTTATTTTAATAATTTCTGATAATATATAAAAAGTCCAAGTCATTCTTTGTGCATAAATTGTCTATATGCTTTTAGATCAGTGTGTGATGGGCTTTTTTGCTTTGTGCTCTGATTTAGATCTTCTCTCTGGGCTACTGTCCGACGGGCGAGTGGCTGGCTGTTGGAATGGAGAGCAGTAATGTGGAGGTGCTTCATCACACCAAGCCTGACAAGTACCAGCTGCACCTGCACGAGAGCTGTGTCCTTTCCCTCAAATTTGCCTACTGTGGTAAGACACTGTTACTTACATGTAGCACATCTTGCACCTGAGAATAAATGGGGGGTGGCGGGGGAACATTCGACTTGCTGTAAAATATGTCGGAGATATGACATGGGAAAACAATTGCACAGAGTACTTCAGCCTTTCTTTAGTATTCAGTGGTGTTTTTCCGTTTTAGCGGGGCCAGGTTGCACTTTGTACCACCCCCAGTGCGTTCTCTCTCTCTCTCTCTTTTTCTCTTAATGGCCCACTCTACTTCCAAATAAGTCAAGCTGTAGTGAATCAAGTCATTTAGATCAACCTTGACTCTGTACCCATTAGTGCATGTGTGTTTGTTCCATTTCCTAAAGGTAAATGGTTTGTGAGCACTGGGAAGGACAATCTCTTGAATGCCTGGAGGACTCCCTATGGTGCCAGCATTTTCCAGGTATGTCAATCAATACCTCATTCCCTCCCCCTTGCTACAGTCTGTAATACAGTTTGTGTGATTTGTAGTGTGAGATTCATAGATTCTTTTGCTTCAGGCTTTCTTCCCTGTTGTAATAGGGTCTTTTAGGGATAGCTTTTATTTTTGCTGTGGAAATGCAGCTGTACAGATAATGGGTTGTTAGAATGCTTAAAATGGGATCTTTGTTGACAAACATTTTGAAAGTTTAATGGTTTAGAGCAATTTTGAAGAAGCGAGGCTGCCAGTTTTTTATTTTTTTAAACCATTCTGAATGGCCTTGTCAAAATAATAGACATAAAACAGACAATCAGTAGTGTCAGTGGAGGAGCTACAGTTTTCAGTCAGTGTTTGTTATTGTTAAACTAACATTTAAAACTGTTTTAAAGGACATCTGTTATGCCCCTTTTACAATATGTAATATAAGTCTCAGGTGTCTTCAGAATGTGTCTGTGAAGTCTCAGCTCAAAATACCCCACAGATCATTTATTATATCAGTTCGAAAAAGCTTATTTTGAGTTGCTGTTTTCGTGCATGTCTCTTTAAATGCAAATGAGCTGCTGCTCCCCGAGTGCACATATCCAAAGCACGTGCACAAAGTGGCATGTAAGTGCTAAACTTAACTTCTCCTTCATGCCTTATTGTGCTTGAACTGTCAAATACACAGAAGTTTATATTAAAAACACATGCGTTACAAAAAAGTTGGTCATGTCTGTGAAGGGTAAACAGCTGGGAATGAAATCGCATTTTTTTTTTTAGATATTTAGTTTATGTTAGATCTGTGTGGCAGCAGTGTAATATGCAGTAAATAAATCAATCCACTGCTATCTTCTCTCCTCTGAGGCTGGGACTCTAAGATGTATATGACTTCTTTCTTTCAGATGAATCCAATCAGAGTTGTATTAAAAATCATCCTGGCATTTCCAAGTTTTATCATTGCATGGACGGGTGTTTCTCCTCATCAATCCAAAACAAGTCCAATAAAGTGCATCCATCCATAATAAAAAGTGCCTTGTATGGCTCTGGTGGATGAATAAAGGCCTCCTATAGCGAATCAATGTGTTTTTAGTACGAAAATTATCCATATTTAAAACGCAAGATTTAATCTAGCTTGCGGATGTCGGTGTTGCGCATGCGCCGCACAGAAGTGACTAACACGAACGCGGCGTGGAGAGATCAAAACATAACAACGGTCACGAATGAGAAGTTATAGACAAGGATTTGTGAAGGAAAATGTTGGAGGATTTCAATATAAACCAAGAGAAGACTGGTTTTCCTTTGCTAAAGTAAGGAAACTTTGCTTCTTTTGCTCCTGTAAACAAACGTTGTTTTTCACAAGACTCACCAGCACATGCGCAACGCTGACGTCCTACGTCATCCGTCTGGAGCTGCTTCCGGGTATGACCAGCCAGCGCAAGCTACTTTAAAGTGATTATTACGTTTTAGATGTGACTGTATCTTTTTTATTATGGATGGATGCACTTTATTTGACTTGTTTTGGACTGATGAAGAGAAACACCTGTAATGATAAAGCTTAAAAAAGTCAGGATGATTTTTTTTTATATAACTCCGAGTGGATTCGTCTGAAAGAAGGAAGTCATATACACCTAGGATGTCTGGAGGGAGAGTAAATTGAGCTAATTTTTAATTTTGGATGAACTAACCCTTTAAATTGAGGCACTGCTCACATGTGCTGCCAGTTGTCTACACACCAACTTGCTTCTCAGAGTGGCTTTAATGCTTCAGTTAATATTTAGAAGGGAGTGATGTTGACATTCTGCTCTGTGGTTTATGATGTCACCATCTCTGTGTTTGAGTATGTCAGCTAATCATTTTCCTGCTTTCCTCCCTCCACAGTCCAAGGAGTCATCCTCTGTCTTGAGCTGTGACATTTCGGCTGATGATAAGTACATTGTGACGGGATCTGGAGACAAGAAGGCCACTGTGTATGAAGTGATCTACTAAATTCACTGCTTCGTGAGATCTAGAGACCTATGTTTGGAGCATCTCTTTGGGCCTGATATTTAATGGATTCAAGGGATCACTCCTCCACCTTTTCCTCCTTTTATAGTAGGAACCCAGGTTAGGAACCGGTCGGTCCGTTGGGATCGGTTCCCAGATGTTTTTATTTTTAGCACACCTGGATTCTTACAGCAGCGGAGCGGTCCTCTACGGATCCGAACGGAAACGTGTTCAACTGTCCCAAGGACTTCCTGACGGCACTAATGTAGTAAATATTGTCTTGCCTTTGCTTTCGGTCTGCTCATGGGATTGTGTGTGCCTATTCCTTCCATAGTATTTTCTCGCCCCCCAGCCTTCTTTCCTTCCTTTTAACGAAAAGTGAACGATCTGTGATGTTATATGAAGCAGTGCTTCAGTTTTGGCCTCCTGCTCCCTGGACAGTTTGTTAAAAAGTGTATATATGGAGTAATAAAGACGTTTTATAAATATATATAATTATATATATTTCCATGTCCTGATATACTTGTGATGGGTTTCTTTGTCCTCATGTCCTTAATGCTTGATGAATGTAGATTAGGACACACTTTTTAATTTCAATTTTGTAAGCACACTCTCTGGGCTGGCCATTTGCTAAAAGGCTCATGTGGAAAACCCCTTCCTGTTCCAGAGTAATCTTAGTAATTCTTTTTTGCTTTTTGAGCCTATGTGCTGTTCATGGAAAATGGGATCAGACTGGAATCCTGCAGAAGTCGGAACGTGACGGAAACAGCCCAGAGGAGATGTTTGTAAATTGACAGCGACATTAAACTTGGAGAATGACTAACTGTACTACTTTTCTGTGCCCTTTGCATTGTGTGGCGTCTTGTTGGAAAGAGGAATTCGGATGGCGAAGTGTGATTGTAACATGCTGACTCGGCGTGGATCACACATTGCGATGAGTAACTTGCCAACTGATCCCATAAGCGGCTTCACTGTAGTTGAAACGGGATATGACTCACCCCAAGTGATTGACAGCTTACTTCTGCTGTAGAGCCCCACCTTAATGAGCCTGCAGCCCTGTTTTCACTCTCAGATTGATGTAAACCACCTTCTACGTGAATGATTGGAGTCAATTGGGGATTCGCTTCTGTACAAGTTGAGCCAGTTTTCTAATGAATATATTCATTGCCTGCACTGACTTTGGTGGAAGCTCGGTGTGAAAGTGTGTGCGCGTGAAAGAGAGAGAGAGCGAAGAGAGAATGGCTCTTTTAAACCTGATCCTGGCTAACCCTTTTTGTGTAAACGTGGACTGTTTTAACTGTGGGAACTGGAGTCTGCTTCATGGGGCCACAGCAGAACCGGTCACGGCAAACTCCGTCTTTAGTACAATACAGAACCTGACCCGCCTGCCTTTCACAACCTCTCAACTTCACACCAAAGTATGTAGCAAACTGTGTCAGCACTGATTATGTACAGTTGTTAATAATTCAATAAACCTTTTTTTTTTGTAAAACGTGTCATGATGTTGGTTTAATTGAGAGCACCATTGTGGGATTTGAATCACAGGCTGGGTTGTGTGTCTTGTTAACCTCATATGTCTCGAGTATGGAGACTAATGACAGAGTCCAGGAATGCTGGATATGTTATCTGGATGTTCCCACATGGTGTCAAGCTGCTGAAAGGCTGACTGAAGAGTTGAGACATGAAGTTGTCTGTGTGTGTGTGTGTGTGTGTAAAACAGACATAGTTTCTGCTGCCTCAGCTATCTGTTGTAACCACAGACCCGGCTGACTCAAATATGCCCTGCGGTCCCCCAACCACAGCTGGTGACACACACAACACGCCCTTTTGATTTGCTCACCTCAAGTGGATTATCGGCCAGGAAGTGTGTTTGTGTCAATTGATTTATTCTGGTGGTTTGAGCTGGTTTCATTAAGAGTGTGATTTCAGGAAATGTCTGTCCCTCATCTTCTCTTGCTTTCTGATTCTCTAGAAGTAACATGACTGTCACTTAGAGAAATGAAACTTTTTCACACTTCCTCTGCCCATGAACTTTGCTAGTAATGTCTGCCCACAATAGCACTAAAGCGAATGTGTTGTGTTATTTAAAACATTTCCTTTAAAAAGAGTTTCTACTTGGCGCTGATGGGTGTTTTTTTTTTTTTTTTAAAAAGTGAGACCCTTAGAAGGTGAACTGATGCCTTTGCTTCTGGCCTTGAACCTTCCTTCTACTGTAGAAGGAAAAAAAAACATGAAACCGTGTTTAACTTGATTAGAGGGTTTAAGCGCTGAAACCCTGTTGTAATTGTTGGAATGGTCACGGATCAGCATTCTCCACATTAAACTGATCGTGCAGACCAAACCGTAAGTCGTAGAGACTTGAAACTTGGAAGGGTGGTAGTACTCACACCACTGACAACGTGACCCAGACTTGCCCCAATCAGCCTTACGGGGGCGCTACAGCAATCAAAAGTACAAAATCACTGTTAACTCCTAAACCGTCAGTTGCAGGCTCAAATGTCTTATGTTGTTGGAATCCTTGGCTTACGCTGGACAAAATACATACCTCAGATTTCACCATGAGCCTTGGCAAAATTTTCGGGTATTACGGATTTTTTTCAAAAACATAATTTTGTGAGCTACTCCTAGGTTTTTCAGCCGATCGGGTTCAAACCAGTTCAGAAAGATTCTCTGAAGACTGAATATCAATAAATATCAAAAAAAGTTGAACTTTCAACTCATCGTCGCAAAGGACACCAAATTGTTTGGAAGGGGTAGGGACACCTTAAGTAAAATGCCTGTAACTCCTGAAAGAAATGAGATATTTGTGCCAAGCTCAGAACACTTACGTAAGAGCTCAATATGAGGTCACAGGAAAAAAATCGCGGAGCTTGGCCACTTGGTGGCACTATAAGGGGGAAAAACATAAAAAGGGCTACTGCATAACTGCGCATTCATTTGTCCTATCAACATGAAAATTGGTGTGCACAGTCTTGGTCTAAAGTGCCAGAAGTGTCTACAAGGACATTTGCGTATCTCTAAAAACATGGTTGCCACTGGCCAACGAATTTTGAGCACCTGTTAGACAAGGTTAATGGAGGCCGATTGGAACGAAATTTCAAATGTATGTGCATGTTTTCGCACATACGTGTCATATTAGTATCATATGATAGAACTCCTCATTCCGGACAACTTTACCTCTAGAATCACTGCTGTCAATCAATTTGTTTGTTAAATGATTAAGATGTGAAAAACCTAGTTTTGCGAACTAGTCCTAAGTTTTTCGCTCAATCTAGGGGGAAAAAAAGCACTGCAGTACAATTCTCTGGACTCTCTAGGCCAATAATGATCAAAACAATGTTGAAATTTATACTTTTGGAAATTATAATGGGGTAGTTTAGAAAGGGAGCCTCTCCAAATTTACCCAAAAGCCTATAAAGCCTAAACGAAAACTCAAAACTTCACGAAACCTGCTGAGGACATACAACAGGTGACTCTAAACAAGCATGCAAAATGTTGAGGGGATGGAACCACAGCTGGCACTATATCGGCCACCAGCATTAAAAAACATTTTTTATGGTAAATTACCATTTGCCAAAAATGTTTTTTTATTCATTGATTTAGGTGGGTACAGCCTTGCTAAATAATATGTAATCTATTTTTCCTTACATGCTTAAATGCTTTAAGCGCTTGAATCCCGGTAATCGCTGCTTGCAGGTATATTGCTATTTTGATTTTGACAAAAGAGCTGGTATTAGGAGACTGAGAAGCCCAGATGAGATCTGTAGGCTTTATAATGCATTGACTAGACGGATTCTAGGTGATTATTTGCAGTTTTGTGGATTGAAATGTGGTAAAATGTGTCAAACTTTGCATGCCTATTGCCAACTGGAAAAATGTTCAAAATTAGGCAGAATATTTATTAAATTAACTTGCAAGTATTAAAGGATTAGTTCACTTCCAGAATAAACATTTCCTGATCATTTACCCACCCCCATATCATCCAAGATGTTCATGTCTTTCTCTCTTCATTTGAAAAGAAATTAAGGTTTTTGAGGAAAACTTTCCAGGGTTTCAGTGGACTTCAGTGGGGATCAACGGGTCAAGGAATAAGCATCTTATCTAGCAAAACTATTGGTCATTTTCTAAAATAAACAAATAAATAAAATAATATACTTTTTAA
>JAHKKF010538228.1:20691-33576 GCA_019740295.1 Labeo calbasu
TTAAAATGTACATAAATTTTACATTTTTGACTGAAAATTTAGCTGAAATTTTGCTAGATAAGACCCTTGTTCCTCGCCCTTTGAAGCTGCATTTGGGCCTTCAACCCATTGGCTCCCATTTAAATCCACTATAATAGAGAAAAATCCTGGAATGTTTTTCTCAGAAAACCTTCATTTCTTTTCAACTGAAGAAAGAAAGACATGAACATCTTGGACGACATGGGGGTGAGTACATTATCAGGAAATATTTGCTCTGGAAGTGAACTAATCCTTTAAAGATTGCCCTAATTCTGTGGAAATGTGTAGTGCTTTCTGAGGTCACCTAATCTTACAGCTATTGGTCTCTCACAGGAAGCTTCTGAACTCCATTACGTATTAGCATGAGTCCAGTCTGTAATGTGGGCACTCCTGTCTAAATACACCAGACTGGATGATGAAGTTGGTCTTGCTGTTGGCAAAGGAGTGTCAGCAGCAGATCTCATGATTCAGCTGTGGACTGATGTACCAGCCTGTTAAATGAGCCGCTGGCTTTGTACATTATGGCAGTAGATAGATCAAATGAGAGTTATTGATTTTCACTAATCTCTGCAGATTTCGATTGTCTCACTCAGATGATGACGAACTGACCCGTTCTTTTTCCCTGCTCGGCGAGTTAGGCGTCTGCATTATCCTCCCTGTCCAGAAGCCCTTTTAGAATCTCAAACCCAGAGCTAATTTAGTTCCTGCGAATGCTGTTTAAACTCCACTGACGGAGTGCCTTTTAGCATTTGTGAAGCCAGTTCTTTCTTTTTTTTTTCCCTCCTTTGGTTGCTTTCTGTTTTTTCTTTCGGTTTCTCTGAAGCTTACCTTTCTTAGCTGGCAGCCCTGAGTTTGATGTTCTCCTCAGGAAGAGTGCTGAGAGGATGAAGGAGAGGGAGAGATACACTCCAAATCCCAACATACTGATTTTCCTGCAGGCTCTCGTTCTGCTCTCGCTCGCACTCATCTCTTTCATTTCTGTTGCTCTGATGTGAAAAAGCTGTACATAGACAAGGTGTGTTTTTATTTTCTCTTTTTCTTTTTGTTTCTTCCTAGTTTCACTCTTAATAAGGGAGCAGCTGAATAGGTGGAGATTAAAGGGCTATCCTGTTGAGTGGCACCGCTGAAGAGAGAGAGAGAGAGAGAGAGAGAAGAGGCTCTGTCGAGAGAGGGAGATAGAGAAGGGCTTCTCTATGAGAGCGACCAGCGATTTGATACAATCCTCCACTCTTTTCTCTCCTCTGAAGAGCTTTCATCAGGCCTGCACACAAGTGCCCTCTCCACTCAGGCCTCAAATTAGTCCAGGCTTACTGAGCCAGATGAAACAGTAACCTCACTCATCCTCCGCTGCCGTCTCTCTCCTCCTGCGTGACGAGCGTGCTCAGGAATCTTTCCTGCGGCTCTTGAGGAGACTCCTACTGAACTGGAGGAGAAGTCGGTGTGAGAAGATTAGTTTCATCCATCTGATTAGACACTGAGAGGGCAGTTTGGTGTGTATGTAATGTTCATGAGTTTCTAGCAGCATCTGCAGGTGGAGGATGAGGTAAAATTTTAAGAAGTTCACTTCCATAACAAAAAACAATAAATTATTCACCCCCTTGTTATCCAAGATGTTCATCTTTCTTTCTTCAGTCGTAAAGAAACTATGTGTTTTGAGGAAAACATTTCAGGATTTCTCTCCATATAGTGGACTTCAATGGTGCCCATGAGTTGGAACTTACAAAATGTAGTTTAAATGCAGCTTCAAAGGGCTCTAAATGATCCCAGCTGAGGAAGAAGGGTCTTCGAAACAATTGGTTATTTAATTTTTTTTTTTTTACAGTGTACATAACTTTTTAGGAGTTTTTTGACCTACCACAACTGTCTAAAACCGGAATACACAGAGTTTATGCAGAGTTAGATAAGATGATAATTTGAGGTTACAAAGTATATAAAATGTCTGTTTTTTTATGTATTTATTTTTTTTAGATAAGACCCTTATTCCTTTCCTGGGATCGTTTAGAGGCCTTTGAAGCTGCATTTAAACTGCATTTTGTAAGTTCAGGCTTGGGGGCACCATTAAAGTCCACTATATGGAGAGAAATCCTGAAATGTTTCCCTCAAAAAACATAATTTCTGAAACAGACCACTTATAGTAAAATTTGGGGTCAAAAAAGTTTTTTTTGAGTGTATTTTTGAACATCTCTAATAATATAGAAACCTGTTTATATGGGAGTCCATTTCCGCCACTGAATTAAAAAAAAAAAAAAAAAGTATTTGTGACTTGTCTCCCATTTTTGACTTCTTTTCTCACGATAGCGAGTTTACATCTCCCAGTTTGGACTTTTTTCCCGTAGAAATGTGTGATATAAACTTAATTTTAGAATAACATGATATAAACTCTCAGTTCAGTGTGATATGAACTCACAGCTGCGAAAAATAGTCACAATTCTGAGAAATAAAGTATTGCCAGATACTGTATAAACTCAGAATTCTGACTTCATAACACGCAATTTGCGAGATATTAAGTCATAATTGAGATAAAAAGTCGCAATGCTGAGAACATATCAGTCTTTTTTCCCCTCATAATTAACCTTTATAACTCTAATTATTTTACAATTCTGAGAAAAAAAAACTGAATTGCGAGATATAAACTTGCAATTGTGAGAAAGTCAGAATTGTGAGATACAAAATCACATTTGTGAGAAAAAAAATCAATTATGAGTTTGCGGGAAAAAATCTGAATTGTGAGGTAAAAAGTTGCAATTACCTTCTTTTTTTTTTAAATTAGTGGTGGAAACAGGCTTCCATACTAATGCCTGCTTATTTGATTAAAAGTAAAAGTAGTAATATTGTGAAATATTACAATTTAAATGAACTGTTTTCTATTTTAATATATTTTAAAATGTAATGTATACCTGTGATGGCAAAGCTGAATTTTCAGCAGCCATTACTTCAGTCTTCAGCGTCACATGATCCTTCAGAAATCTAATTCTGATATGCTGATTTGCTGCTCAAGAAATGTTATTTTTATGAATGCTGAAAATGGCTGTGCTCCATAATATTTTTGTGATCCCAGGGGCATTGAGAAATGTATTGAAAAACTGTTTCTTGAGCAGCAAATCAGTATAGTAGAATGATTTCTGAAGGATTATTTGACATTGAGACTGGAGAAATGATCTTTGCTATGATGGGAATAAAATACTTTTTAAAATATATTAAAATTTAAACAGTTATTTTAAATTGCAATAGTATTTACAATATTGCTGTTTGTCCTGTATTTTGATCAAAAACATAAAAAAAACCATTAAAAAAACATTAAATAGTGTGGATTATGTACACAGAATTAAGAGGTGACAAAGTTAATCACATCTCAATATAATCAATATTAAAGTTTGCTGTAAATGTGTATGTATTGTTTCTGCCCATTTGATTGTTTTGATCACGTGCACAAATGCTATTGTACCTTACAGTTTCATCCATCATGGTGCTCTGACAGACTGGGAGGAAGAGGAAACAGCGGCAGGATGTGATTATTATGAAGTTAATCATTAGGTATGTCCATAATGGTCATTAACTTTAAACCTGTTGGAAGTGGAAATTTATAACTTTAGCAATCAGACAGGATTAAAGGAACATTTCCTGCAGTGGTCATTAAAAGTGTAACAGCTCAATCTCTCTGCTAAGGTCATTTAGCAGCAGTGCCAACAAACCGTCCATTTTTTGAACGGCCTGCCCCGAACAGTTTTGTGGCCCGTCTCTCTGACAAAAATCAGATGTAATAACCGCAGGAGCCGGGTGCGTGCTGTTCCGCACAGATGGACCGATAAAGTTGGGAAGCTTTCACCTTAATCCTTATTCGGACAATGTTTCCGAAGCTCTTTTGAGCAACGCTATGACATTAATCGTCTTTCCTTGGGTTTTTAACACAGCAGAGCTTACACAATCATCGCACATTTCTCCAATGATTTATTATTGCTGCACATGCAGTTCACATCTTCATTCCTACAATGATAAATGTCCGTCATGTTCCAACATTTTAGGGTGTTGAGAAATGATGATGTATCAGCCCTGCTTTAATTGTTAATATCCTGTTTTGGCAGAGCGAGCCGAGCAGGCATCTTCAGGATGATTCACAGCAGATATGAAAGATTTGCACCATGCTGAGAAGGTGACTGTTTGAGGAAATATTTTATTTGCACATAAATTACATTACATATGCAGTGATACATCACACAAAGAGTGGGACATGAGTATTGGATGATGATTCATATTCTGTGATGAGTTGTGTAGGAAAGTGTGACAGCTACAGATCATCTCAGCACAGTTGGGTTCCTTCTCTGAAACGCCACCTGAAGTGACTTTAATGCTGGTTTTCATCAGAAGAGTGTGGGCTTCCTCTGACATGTTCTTCAGCGCGTGTGTGTGTGTGTGCGCGCGCGCTCTAATGAAGAGGGCTTCACACTGGCATGATTACAGCTGCGACTGGTTAATTCTGAGGTGAAAAGGGCCGTTAATGGGCTCAGTAAAGCAAATAATTGGGACAAATAAGTAATTAAGAGATTGGAAAGGGTAAGATTAAATCTAAAGGACCTTTAATTTAACATGATTATGAAGTTCTCCTTTAGCTCCTCAATCAGACAGAGCAGGGCTCAAATGAGCTCTTACTGCTAATGATTTCCTGTGGTTACTGGTGCACTGAGGGTGGTTGTCAACTCGCTGCCTCAGAAATGTCATTAAATCCTTGAAGGCTGATGTTTTTACATTCACGAGCATCTTCTTTTCGTTCTTTTCAGTCGCCGTGTTGTTCTTGAAGACCTCAGAAGTCCAAGTAAAGCGTGACCTGTTTGTCTCGTGACGAGGCGCCAGCGTCCGTGCTCTCGAGGTGTGTTGTGAATGACGCTGCCGTGTGAGAATGACTACTGTGACTCTAAATAAATAGTCGTAATGAGAATAATTAGAGAGTTGATGATAATGACATTGAGAGAGTGGGAACAGATGGGGCTGGTTGTAATTCATACCTCTTGACACCATAAGCGTTTTCTTCCTAATCTGATGAGATACTTTTTTTCCGCCTCTGTCCCTGATCGCTGCCGTGACTGAGCTGACCCACCTACACACACGTTTCACAATGCTAATATGTTCTCACGTCGGGCTAACGGCGCACACAGGAGCAGATGGTGATGTTTGTGTGTGTTTGAGAGACACAGTTGGTGGTTTGTGCACAACTGCTTCTGTCAGTAAATACTCTCCACCTTCACGCTATTCATGCGCTCGACTGCGTTTTACTTTTTATTCCCCAGGTTTACATGCAGATGAGTGCTTCTTGTTTTGTTTAACATAATGCAAAGCTGGTTTTGTTGCGAACAGTTTAGTAATGGATTACCCTGCTTCACTAACAACACTGTACCAGCAAACCAGCAAAATTACATGCCTAAATTGCAAGCAACTTACAGTAAGTTGAGTAAATTGTTTATAATTATGAGATGCTGCATAGATTAGAGCAGGGTATTTCAAACTGGGGCCACAAGGGAGTTAATGTTTTCGAAATGTATAAATGTGTATATATAAAACGTTTATATAAAATTTTTTTGTAAAAAATTAAAAAGTAAAAAAAAAAGTAAAATATATTCAAATGTAAAATGTAATAATTGCAGTCTTAGTGAACATAAGTGACTTCTTTCAAAACAATTCAATAAGATATATGGATATAGGTTCGATATATATGGAATAATTAAGATCATTTTAATATTTTAATGTTAATTTGGGCTTTTATTTATCAAAATATCCTGAAAAAAGTATCACAGCTTCCAAAAAAATATTAAAGGAGAAGTCCACTTCCAAAACAAAGATTCACGTATAATGTACTCGCCCCCTTGTCATCCAAGATGTTCATGTCTTTCTTTCTTCAGTCGTAAAGAAATTATGTTTTTTTAAGGAAAACATTTCAGGATTTTTCTCCATATGATGGATTGATATGGTGGCCCGAGTTTGAACTTCCAAAATTTAGTTTAAATGTGGCTTCAAACGATCCCAAATGCGGTTGAAAACAATCCCAGCCGAGGAAGAAAGATCTTATTTAGCGAAACAATCGGTTATTTTCATTAAAAAAATACAATTTAAATACTCTTTAATCTCAAACGCTCATCTTGTCTTGCTCTCCCTGAACTATATTCTGGCTCAAGACAGTTAGGGTATGTCGAAAAACTCCAGTTGTATTTTCTTCCTCAACTTCAAAAATCATTTCAAAATCATCCTACATCGCTGCAGAAGTACCGACCCAGTCTTTGCAAAGTGAACATGCAAAGAAGATCAAATACCCTAAAACAGCGATATGGGGTGATTTTGAAGTTGAGGGAGAACATGAGATGGGAGATTTCGACATACCCTGTCGAACATAACTGTCATGAACCGGAAAAAAAACAGTTCAGGCAGAGTAAGACAAGACGAGTGTTTGGCATTAAAAAGTATTTAAATTGTATTATTTTTATGAAAATAACAAATCGTTACGCTAGATAAGACCCTTCCTCGGCTGGGATCGTTTAAAGCTGCATTTAAACTGCATTTTGGAAGTTCAAAATCGGGGCACCATATCAGTCCATTATGTGGAGAAAAATGCAGAAATGTTTTCTTCAAAAAACATAATTTCTTTACGACTGAAGAAAGAAAGACATGAGCATTTTTGATGACAAGGGGGTGAGTACATTATATGTGAATCTTTGTTTTGGAAGTGGACTTCTTTAAGCAACAAAAACTGTTGATGATTTCTGAAGGATCATGTGACAGTGAACACTGGAGTAACAGCTGATGAAAATTTAGCTTTGATCACAGGAATAAGCTATATTTTAAAGTATAT
This sequence comes from Labeo calbasu, assembly GCA_019740295.1. Lineage (NCBI taxonomy): Eukaryota > Metazoa > Chordata > Actinopteri > Cypriniformes > Cyprinidae > Labeo > Labeo calbasu. Next base: position 27,545 of record JAHKKF010538228.1, read on the forward strand.
TCAAATTTAACACCATTATTTTAAATTGTAATAATATTTCACAATATTACATTTTTTTCTGTATTTTTGACCAAATAAATGCAGCCTTGATGAGCATTAGAGACTTCTTTAAAAAAATATTAAAAATCGTACTGATCCCAGACTTTTGAGCGGCAGTGTATCATGCCGCTCAAACGTTCTTCCCGAAGGGGATGGTCATGTATGGGGGTCCTTGGTATCAAAAAAGGTTGAAAACCCCTGGATCACAGAAGAGAAGGAGAGGATACTAGCAAGACAGAGAATAAAAGAGGCTGTTGTTTATGATGCTAGAAGCCCTAAGGCTTAAAATTGGGCGTGGAGTGCAATGGTGTGGAGGTGGAAGAACGCTGTCTTTACAAGAGAATTCCCAAACATATCATTCGCCTTTTCTCAAAGAGTTTGGCTTAATCATCTTATCCATTAAAGCTGTAAAAGAAAAAAAAGGTGCATCCCTTCTGCTGATTTAAATGGAACTATATAGGTAGGATAAAACCTGTCGCCATAAAGCCTGCGTGTTCAATGCAGACTATCACCTTGGAGATTCCTCCCTTTGACACCTAATATATAGTAAGACAAGTGAAGCAAATCGACAAATCATACAGCATGTCCTGCTTTAATATCCCATTGCTTGACTTGAAGTGTCTATTGCATAGTATGACATCTTTCCATTCCTACCTAACAGCATTACCGCCAGGGAGGAGATGGCAGAGGGAGAGGTTGAAAGAGTGAACAAGGCAAAAGAAGAGAAAATACTCATCACTGGCAACCTGCTGGGATAAATGCTCTTCTTTTTTGGGTGACCGGAGAAATTGAACTTTTGCTCTCTCAGGTGAGGATGCAAATGGAGAATTGATGCTTGGATAATTGCTTATCTTCAGTACTACTGTTTTACATCTGAAATTTGGTTGCAAAGGAAAATTGTTTTTGTGTTTCAAGCACTTTGGATTTATGCAAACATGTATAGTATGTATGGCAATAGTAATATTGTAATATACTGGAGGTATATGGTCAGTGCAGGCTAAGCCAAAATGTCAGTATAAACTAAATATTTTCCAAACAAAATCTTTCATTATTGTTAAAATATTCAAATTAAGTATTCAAATGAAAATGCATATGCATATTCAAATTAAAAAGAGTATGCAGTGAATACCTGCACACTGTTATGCCACTGTTATGAGATTCAGGGACAAAGGCATGAGGATCCAAATACAGATGAGTTTTATTAATAGAATTAACAGACACCAAAACAACAGAAAGTCATGAAAAGGAGGAAACCAAACATCTAACAGCCAGCAAAAGAAATGCAATGAAATGAGACGCAGCTAGGGACAGGAAATGAACAAAGGAAATGATCAGGAAAACAATAGTAGGGTCATTCCACAAAATCTGTGCCTTTTCCACTTGGAAAAATAGAATGGTTAATTAATATATTTTTTAAATATCCATGAAATGAAGATACCTTAAAATGACGAGAAACTGTACCGTGCCATCTCAGGCTATGTAAATTATTATTTTATTTGTCTACCTCATGTTTTGGTATTTTTGTCAACCCTGTTACCAACACAAGCGTTACTAGACACTATAGTTTAATTGTAACTCAAACGCCACAGAGTGATATAGGAAGTAGCTCAATAATACACAGAGGGTGACCTTTAAAATGTTTGAATTTACACAGACAATCTTTAAAAACAGGGTCAAACCTAATCAATGTCATCCCTGTTACCCATATGTCAAAACCTGTTACTCTAAAAAGTAACTAAAATGTAATTGCTTAAATTTATATTTTAAAAATGGTAACAGGATTGACACTGCATGATGGCCGTTCCTCAGTCAAGCCTCATAAATCATCAAAAATACAACATTAGAGGAGTAAGAAAAACATGCTAATGTTGGAATCCTTGTTGAGAGATGATGTAACCTCCTAGAAATGATGTCACTTGAATGTACATTATTTTACAAGGGTTTTTGATGAAGGTAACAGGGGTGACATGAAATCAAGGGACACCAATAAAAATGATTTATATTTTATAGAAAAAAATGCATACTTATGCCAAAACATTGCTTAACAATGAGACTATATTTAGAACTATATGCAAATGTGATTTTTGCATCATTTTGCCTTCCTTTTACAAATTAAAAGCCCTGCTGAAAAAGAAAAATCATAGTGAGGGACAGACCAAAAACCTTACCCTTACCTTTAAATAATTTAAAATAATATACATAGTATTACATAGCATACATAGTATTGTAGTGTTGTTGCACATACATTAAATTTCACATTTATTTGTTGTTATATTTAATCTACACTTATTTGGCAACCCAGCGCTGGGTAAATATTGGACAGAACACATGCTGGTTTGTTTTGACAAAACTGGTTGGGTTAAATGTTTTTACCAAACATGCTGTATTATTTTATTTAAGTCAGTTTTATTTTATAAAATTATTATATTCCTGGTTTAAAATGGACTGGAACTTATAAAAACACATAGAATTACTAGAGGCAACAGTAATAGTCAAAAAACGAACATTTATTATTAAGCAAGAACACATGGACAAAATACAAGACAAATTGAATTTATTTGGGTGAATACAGCATAGTTTACATTAGTACATACATTTAAATGCTTTAACAAGCATTGTAGACAAAAAATGTTTACATTTAAAAGTAGAATTTCAATTTTAGCGTATTCAACTGTTCTCTGTAATCGCTTTTTACCGGTGAAGGCCGGTGAAGGGCTGCTGTTCACCAGGTTAACTGGTTAACTTACAAATAAAATCCATTTATTTTATGCAAGGCAAAAGGTGTTTCCATCATGCGAAACAACCGCAGTTGACGCATGTTTTGTCCTTATGTTGCGTAAAATAATACTATTTACAGCAGTAAAGACGTTGTAAATGAAATAAAATGTATACAAACCTTTATTTCGCTAAAGAAGTGCAAATCGGTGGCGCTCAGAATCGCTCTCTTCTGTAGAGGACTCAAAAAGCCCGCGCTCTGACTGACTGTAACTCAGCAGCTGGGTTGTTTTGACAGGCTTAACCCAGCAGTTGGGTAAAAAAAAAAATAACCCAGCGTTAAAAATGACCCAGCAACTTAGTTACAGAAAATCTACCCAGCACCTGGATAAGAAATATTAAAAATAACCAATAAAATGACCCAATGGGCTGAACACAGCATTTGGGTTAAAAAAAATAACCCAGCATTTTTAAGAGTGTATGATTATTTCTTAGGGACGCAAAAGGCAACGATTTTGTGGAATGACCCAGTAACAGAAACAAGACAAGAGTCCTAAGACAAAAACCAGGGAACACAGTCTAGAATAATGACACACATACATAAGAAATAATATGCTCTCTCAAATGTGTTCATAGTTTTACCTGTCTAATTTAAGTGGTGAGACAGAACACTGATTTCTAATGGACCACAAAACGACTCATTAACCACATATTTTTATTTTTAATTGCATTGTTTAATTGCTTTATTAAATTGAATAATGAGAAACAGAAGGAGAATCAGAAGAGAAATGGAAAACAGATGGGAGAGAGTTCTTTAGCTCTGATGACAGCAGTTAATCCCACCATAAACAGAACTGTGGAGAATAAAAGAACTGTTTTGATAACTTTAGCGAAATTAAACCAAGCCAAATGTCAAGTTAAATACTGCCAGTTATACATGTTTACTATCACTATACTTCGATAATGATTTTATGGCATAATATCAATAATTGCCACTTTTTATGTTCAGTTATAATGTTAACGTTTCAAATTGAATGAACTTTCCATGTAGGACAAGTGTGAAATGTGTGTTCCAAAAAGTGAGGGATGGATATTTCTGTCTCTGTTCTTTTTCTGTCACTCTGTTAGCAGGCCAAAACTGTTTCTTGCTAATGCTTGCAGCGTGTAAGTGTGTGCTTTTTGTTTCATGCATGTGTGCTAACAGGAAATCCCAGGAAGAGATAATGAGCGTGAAGCTGCAGTGGTCAGGGCTCAGGACCCGTGCCAGCCCCTGTCTGCATGTCCTCTATGGGTTGGCAGAGGCGAGTGAGTGGGTTCTGTCAGTCCCTGGCACAGCAGGATGGCTGCTTTGCCACCATGTTGGGCATATTGTCTGTCTCATTTGATCAGTGTAATCCACTGATCAGTGGTGGGGATAGAGAATCAGAGAGGAGGGTGTCTGGATGTGAAAATGCTTGTGCTGGATCTGGAGATGATTTAGTGTGGGGTTTGGTTTGCTTTCAGCAGCTAGCGTCATTTTATTTTCACATCATCCGTAAGACTCCATGAAACTTTTAGAAGAACTAAAATACGACTCCTGGTTTAAGTGTGGTACAGTATGTGTTTGTCTGTTCATGAATATATTCTCTTCTTTAAGGAACAGTTTCCTCATAAACATAGACTTTCTTTCATTCATCCGAGCATTCGTGAACTACATCGCTTTCTCACACACTTACATCTTTCCACCTCAGTCTGCATCTTTATTCTATCTTTCAACTCTTTATTTATTTTCTAATGCAAGCTTCTATACACGTAAGCGTGTTCTGTTTCTGTTTTTAAGCTTCCTCTTTCTCTCTGTGGAGTGCCTTGGAGGGGTTTAATGATACAGCAGTTTGATATGTAAACACAGCAACAGCTGCTTAGTGACAGGAAGTTGAAGCCTCACTCACTTCTGCCTCGTTAATATCTACTATACAATCAAATGAGGCCAGTGAGGAGATACCTTGACACTGTACTTGACACATGGGGTGTCAGATCATATTACTTATACCTGTACTTTACTCTGTACCTGTGCAAAGTCTCTTTAAGCCACGTCAATCTAGCCATCTTGGGAAAAAAACACTCGGCCACTTGTATCTACTTGAAGGGGTGCGTCTGAAACCACATAGAGGAGAGTGGGGTAAGATCAGCTATTTTTACTTCCTGTTGGTCCTCAAGACAAGAGAAAATAAGGCAGAAGTACAATGAAAGTATCTAAAGTAATTTCAGGATGTTTCCTATAATTTAAATCAAATTATCAGAATGTATTTATGACAAAGGGCTCTAAAATTATAGCTTTTTATAAAAAAAGTGTTCCTGTGGCTCAGTTTGCCCCAGGTTAGGGGGTTGAGTCAGTGGGTAAGATGAACCAGTGAGACCAGAGTGAAAACTGACCATCTGACTGAATCTGATTCAAACCCATGTGAATTTTTAAAGATAATTTACCTCTTTTTGAAAAAAAACTAATTAAAACATACAATTTTATTTTACAAAGACATATTTCTTTTTTTTTAAGTTAAAGTAAACAAAATAAAACCACTCAAATGAAGTTTAATTTTCAATCTTCAGCATTTCTGAAACTATGTTGAACACCAAAGTTTTAACCTTCCCAAAAACAGACTAAACAGAGAGTTTGTTGAGTAAAATTAAATAAAAACTGTATTAGAATGAAGGAATAAATGTCACTGAAACTAATAAACATTTTAGTCAAAAGATTCTCAGCATGGTAGCTTTTCTGCAATGTCGAATATATTTGATTATAATGTGATGAAAAGCATCTTCTGGATTTGGTGAGAAGGATTTGGTGCATTTGTACACTGTCCCTATCAAATAAACTACAAATAATATGTATGTATATATATATGAAGAGTTCAGATGCAAAACCAGCTAAATATATTAATACTGTATATATATATATATATTAAACTAAAGCAGTTACATAATATAAGTCAGAGATTTAACTTAACTTCAGTGCCTTATGGTGGGGTAAGTTAAAGTGTTGGCTCAACTTACCCCACAGCATTTGGCTCACTTTGCCCTATAGCTGGGATTTTGGGGGAAAAAAATCTAGCTAGCTTACCAATTCAGGCTAATATTTAGCTAAATGGTTTTGCATGGTTTTATATGTTGCTAAATCACCTGTATGAATCACCTGTATGAATATTTTTAGACCTGGATACATTTGTTTTAAAGGGGTGATCAGATGCTAAGTTCACTTTTTCATGCTGTTTGAACATTAATGTGTGTTGGCAGTGTATGTA
>JAHKKF010538231.1:0-22947 GCA_019740295.1 Labeo calbasu
TCCACTTTGGAGAGTGTTTTCAAAAACTTTTTTCCTTGAAAAAACAGTTTTCCTTGACAAAATCGTTGTCGCAGTGTTCCCTGGGTAAAATTACCCAGTGTTCCCTGGGTAAAATTAGCATTCCAGGGGCTAAATATCACGTTATTGGGTCGCTTCAACCCACGGACATAAAAAACAACCCACGGCAGCAATGTTAAGGTAGCCCAATTCCAAGGGAAAACCGCAGATTTAGCAACACTAATCACTAGCTTCCACTAACTGTCGTACAAGCATTTATGAGAGAGGCATTCCAGTGGATGACGTAGGCTGCAGGAATAGCATAGGCTCCGGTTAGAAAATGCTTGTGAGAACCAAGTTTTGTTTACAGCAAAGGAAATCCAGTTATCAAAATCCTCTAACATTTTTTTTTCTAACAAAGCCTTGTTAGGTACTTCTAATTTGTTGTTTTGTTTTGCTTTCTATGTCCTACGTCATCCACTGAAACAATACTGGAACAATAATGTGTAATACAGTTTTAAAGCATGTATTATATTTGTTTATATAAATTAGTAGTAATAAACATTTTACAAGACAATGAAGTAGCTGAGCCAAATGTTTACCTTATGTAAATATGAGGTTATGTTAGCTTATTTCAGCTAATTTCCACAATGACATCCATAATTTGGAGATGATAATGCAAGAAAGAAAACCATTTAATCCCATTTTTAAAGCAATTTTCTTCTTATTAAATAGGTATTTAAATAAATTTTAAGCATGCGACTGACTGTGTGAAGTGAGAACCGCATTTCCAGGTTTGTAGGTTCACAAAACTCCCTCCTTCACCATGAATAAATCATCTGAATGTTTCTGTTTTATCACCGAGAATCCATGCAAATTTATTTTTACAGACGTCCCCTTGAGAAACAATTACCGTCTGAATAGGGCTGAAGACACATTGTGATCAGATCACTGATAATGTATTTGGAGGTGGTCTGAGACAGATTTTGACCAGATATAATGAAGATGTAAATGCAAATGCATTTTTGTTATCCTCACTCAGCTATATGCAATGTGTAATGAGGTTACAGTGCTGCAATTAATCAAGTACGTCAATTTGACTATTTTGCACTTGCAGTACGAAAAAGACAACAGAACTGTGCTCATGCGATTTATTCCCACAATTTAATCAACAATATCTGATTCATTTATCAAGCAGCAAACACATTATGATTTTTTTTTTTTTTGATAAATGGAAGATACATTTCGGTTAACACAACCTCTTATGCAATTTATAAATGGCTTTGTTAGTCACATTGGCATGAAGGTGTAAAGTCTGGCCAAAAAAATTCTCCAGATGGAAAACATTTTAATCCTAGGTTTAAGAGGGTTATAGTCTGAGGAACTTTAAAATTGAAATCATTTTCGCTGTTGATCTTCATCTCCATTTTAAAACACGGATCATTGACCTGTCAAGATTTGGTGTCAGATTTTTCGCATTTGTCATAGTCGAGCATGCTGCACCAGTTAGATTTATGAAATATTAAAATGTGACATTTGTAAACATTCCTCTGCATCCCACAAATTTGCACATCATGTGACTGGAAAGACGTTTTATTTTGTATTCCAACAAAAAGCAGGCAGATTCATGCATAAAATGCTGTGAGTGCCCTAAGCATCTAAGCTTGTTAGTGAAATAAGTTGGGCTGCTTTTCCCATTGCTCTCACTGCCAGCATAATGTGAGCGAAATGGAATAAGGAATATGTGGGGTTGGCATAATCCCCTCCACTCCACCTATGTTGTTCTTGTAATGGTTTTACAAGATTATATCCCCTCAGAATAGCATCTCTCCATTTTATGCCAGTGCCGTCATGCTCATGAATGAAGTGCTTTGGAAAAAAAAAAAGAACGGGGTTAGAGAAACACGGCGGATTTGTTGGCTTAGATATTGGCTTATGCAGCATCTATTTATAGATTTCAATTCTTCTCTTGCCCTGGATTCAATGCCCTGCTTCAACCCCCAGACCCACCAAAACTTTCCCCATATACATTCCCTCTTTGTCGGCTCAATGAAGTTTGCTTCCTCTGAGATTAATTTCATTCAATATTCATTTAGTGTTGTTCGATTCTCTCAACAGACTGTGAAGAAATACTCAGTCTGGGAGCCGCTGTAGATCTACAAAATGTAGTTGACGCATACGAGTCTGTTAACAAGCTAAAACTGGGTGACTACGTGAAAAACCTTTCTGTTATCATGAATCTCTGTTATCATTTGAGTAACTCGCTGAGTTTCGTTATATATTTTCTATGCAGAGAGTTTCTGAAGTGCATCTCAAGTCTCATTGAGAATGAAACATCAGGATGGATTCATAATTAGGATGCATGAAATATCCTACATTTTTCTGTTTTCTTTTTTATTTGTGTTCTAAAAGGTACACTATAAAAAATGCTGGGTTAAAAACAATCATTCCTGGGTTATTTGACAACCAAGTGCTGGGTAAATATTGGAAAAAAAAACATGCTGGGATTATTTTGACCCAGCTTGTTGGATTTTATACATTAACCCATTTGCTGGGTTGATTTTTTTTTTTTTTTTTTTATTATTATTTTTAGTGCTGGGTCAGTCAACCAATTGAAAGTTGTTCATTTTAAATAAAAAAATCACTTTAAAATCTGTTCATATATATTAGGACAAGAACAGTTCATATACAACATTTTTTTTTTAATTCAATGTCAAGTTAGTCTTTTACAAACATAAAATCGTGACAGGAGCAGCAGGAGCAGCCAATTAGAATCTGTGGGAAGGCTGTTCTAGTTTATTAAATGACTTCTGTTCATGACTTATCTTATTCATGTTTGAAAAGTTACATAAAAAAACAGCATTACCTCATGCCCTCTTGCCTGTCCAACATTTCAAGCCATCAAATGCATAGCATGACCACAGCTGCAACAATGGCGCACTATTAGTAGCGCTTCTAGTTTTTTTTTTTATTATAGTGGACCGCATGTAAACTTTGTTACATATAACAGCGAAGTCATGACGTGTTTCAGTCCTGGTCATGCATTTGTTTGGCAAGAGGTGAAACTTCCATGGTGGCGCCAGTGGATCTTTCATTTTTATTGTAGATCCGGTGAATGCTGCGTTTGTAGAAAATTAGTGCCTCAAGCAGACATAAACAAATATTTGCCTGAACAAAAAAAAAGGAAATTTGTGAGACTACAGATGTTTTCCTACACTCTAAAAAATGCTGGGTTAAAAACAACCCAACTTGGGTTATTTGGCAACCCAGTGCTGGCTAAATATTGGACAGAACACATGCTGGGTTATTTTGATCCAGATGGTTTGGTTAAATGTTGTTACCAAACATGCTGGGTTATTTTATTTAAGGGTGCTTTCACACCTGTAGATCGACTGCTTTTTTCTGAAACAGGGGTTAACATTATTACAATGTTGATTTATATTCATGGTGCGGTTCGCTTTCACACAGCAAAGTTTCCAAACAGGCCAAATGTGTTAATACAAGTCACGCGTGAGTAAACTGTCCTCTCATTGGTCGAAGTTCCACGTTTTTTTCCGGGATTTCGCTCAGCTGTCATCTGTCAGAATGAAACAACAACATGGAATGGAACCTTTTTTTAGGTATCGTTATATTAATTTATAATTTTGAGCAGGAGTCCAGGATTCGTCAGGAAAACATTTTTAAAACACACCTCCTACAAACAGAGCAATAAAACGGCATTATAAAATGAAAAGGCGCGCTTTGATTTTGAATGGCGCAGACAGACACAGGTTCATTTTAAGCGGTATTAGCGAAACAACAAAGCTACTGCTGTTCATGGAACTGTAATTACCCATTATACAGTGATAAAGCCTGGTTCATTGTTCCATTGGATCGGATTGCTTTCTCACTACAACCGAACCGCTCCAGTGTTCGTTTGAAAGTGTACTGAGACCACCTCTTCAAGGAGGTCTCGGTACGCTTCTTTGGTCCGCTTTTGGTGCGCACTCGAGTGCGATTGCTACATTCACACCTGCCCAAACGAACCGCACCAAGAGGGAAAACGAACTCTAGTGTGATTCAGCCGAACTAAATGAGGCAGGTGTGAAAACTATTGTTTAAAATGATTATGTTGCTGGTTTAAAATGGACTGGAACTTATAAAAAACACAATTAAACAATAATCAAAAGATGAACATTTATTGTTAAGCAAGAACACATGGACAAAATACAAGACAAATTAAATGTATCTGGGTGAACACAGCATAGTTTACAATATTATATACATTTAAACTTGTTTAACAAACATTTTAGATATAAAAATGTAACATTTAAAAGTAGCATTTTTATTTTAGTGTATTCAACCGTTCTCTGTAATTGCTTTTTACAGAAATAGTGCCAATTCTCGTGCCGGTGTGTCGCTGAAATCTGAGCTGGTGAACGGCTGGCGTTCGCTGGGGTTACAGGGAACTTCAGACCGTGAGCTTGCGTTTCACTCTTAGCTAAAAGATGCTGTGACTGACTCCAAAACCTGTCCATAAACAAACAGTACTGACATTAGAGAACATATTTTAACTTCAAATTAAATTCAGTACTAAAATCCATTTATTTTATGCAAGGCAAAAGGCGTTTCCATCATTCCAAGTGACCTCTGCTGACGCAGCTGACTGGCATCTCGTCCTTATGTTGCGTTGCGTAAAATAATACAATTTACAGCACAGTAAAGACATTAAAAATGAAATAAAATCGATTGCACCAAATCGTGGCTCTGAGATCCACTCTCTCCTGTAGAGGACTCAAAAAGCCCGCTCTCTGACTGTAACTCTGCAGCTGGATTGTTTAAGCAGAGACAGGCTTAACCCAGCGGTTGGGTAGAAAAAAATAACCCAGCGTTAAAAATGACCCAGTAACTTACAGAAAATCTACCCAGCACCTGAGTACAAAATATTAAAATCAACCCAATAAAATGACCCAACAAGTTGAAACCAGCATTTGGGTTAAAAAAAAAAAAACAGCACCTGGGTAAAAAGTATTAAAAACAAGCCAATAAAATGACCGAACGGGCTGAACCCAGCATTTGGGTTAAAAAAAAATAAAATAAAATAACCCAGCATTTATTTATACAGTAGTAAATTGACAGGAATACAATGTAATACAAACCTTCATTTTATTCAGAACGTTTCCTGTCAGTCAAGTTTTCTCTCAGGACAGAACACAAAATGGCAGCTGACAAATGTATCCAGTTTTGACTGGTTTGGTGCAGGAACATTGGGTTACACGGACCCAGCGCTGGGTAGGTGTGTGAGGGTGTTTGTAATTTGTATTGACAGATAAAGTGACCCAACGACTGAGTTACAGAAAAACTACTCAGCACCTGGGTAAAAAAATATATTAAAATAATCCAATAAAATGACCCAACAAGCTGAACCCAGCATTTGGGTTAAAAAAAACAGAATTTTTTAAAGTGTAGAAAAACTACTCAGCACCGGAGTAAAAAAATATTAAAAATACCCCAATAAAATGACCCAACAGGCTGAACCCAGCATTTTATTAGAGTGTAGCAAGAGACTGCTCATGGCTGTGGCGTCTTGCAGAGACGACTCCGGTGAAGGACTGACCTTGAGAAAGAGGCAGCTTTCTCTCAAGCTCTCAGCCTCTTTTATTCGTCTGTTTCCGCCTCATGGCCTGTTTTGAAGTGAATAGCGCACCTCACTGATCATAGTGGACCACGCTGTGCTAATCTCATAGGATATAGCCTGTGGCCTTCGACCAAAAAGATGGAGTGACTTTGTCAGCATGACTCCAGAATTCAAGATGAAGTCTTCACAGGAATGTAATTACAAATTTGTCGAACGGCCTCTGTCAGCCCATTACCATGGCGCGGACTTGTTTTTGTGACCGAGTCCTGGCTCAAGGTGTCATTTGCAGAGTCAAAAGTGCTTCACGTCGGCTGTCTGAATGTCATTTGGTCAGGGTATCCGTTTCAGAGATGAGTGACATGACTTTTTTACCTGATAATGTCAAAGGTCGCCCTCAGCTCAGCTAAAGGAGAGAGGTTAAAGACAGCAGAAGCTCTTTAGAGAACTTCTTGAGATGGCAGACCAAAATTGACATCTCCTGTTCTATTAACTTTGTTCTTCCAAGTCTCTTTAGAGTCTTGTCACTCTCACAACACTCCAGCCTCTTTATCAAAGTCTCATTCACCTGTCAAGCTCAAGTCGCCATCGTCTGATCTCATTGACAGCATTTCGGCCCTTTAGGACAGTCTAGCTTAGCTCATTGACTCCCTCAAGGGCGTTAGAAATGGAGTCATGGCTGGTTGGCGAAGTAACAGCTGGAGAAATAAACAGCGTTCCACCTTTTGAACTTCAGGAGAAAGATCTAGAAACAGCCCTGCGGCGTCAGCCACAACATATGAGATGGACCCTCTAATGCCTTCAGACAGAGGGCAGGCTGAAGGTTTTGTTAGCTTTGTGTTTGCACTGGTGGCATGATGTTTTGTTTTGTTGAATGTTTGATGTTGCAGCTGTAGCTAAATTTAAAGAGGTCACATCATGAGGCATCAATTTTTTTCCTTGATCTTTCGCATTGAAGGAGATCATTGTTCTATGAAAACATTTTGAGCTTTTCAGAACTCAAAACTTCCAGCCCAGAGCGTCTCATTCTTACGTCTTTTGCCTTTACATGTATAGGCACTAAGACGTAGAGCAAGAAAGCAATGGTTTCTCTCGCTCTGATGGCATGGTGTCTCAGAGGCGGAGGAAGTTTTTCACAGCGGGCGAGCCGATGATAATGGAGATCATTTGGTGTGCAGCATGTCAGCATTGTTTGGAACTAATGAGAGCTCAGAAGTTGTGAATGCATCGTAATTAACTACCAATCAGTTTCTTTGCCTTCCCTCCTTTATCATTTAGAGCTGATGTGCTTTTGTTTCACAAAAACGCACTTCTGTAGTCTCCATATTGAATATGGGCTATGTTTGGAATGGCACACATACTGTAGCCTATATAAATGTATAGGGCTGGGTAAAAAAAATATCCTTTTCACAATTTTAATCTATTCTTTTTTTTACAGAAACTACGTTGATTCTTAAGTTCCAAGAATTGATTAGTCTAACCTGTTTTCAGTTAATGAACGGCACATTATAGCACCTCTCCCATTCAATAAATCAGAGTTTTGAGATTTGCTACTTTTGATATGAACTCTCAGATTTCAAATTTTGTCTGTTTTATTACAGTATTCAAACGATAAGTGCTATTTTGGCCCTGTTTAATGTGGAGTGACAAAAAAATGGTCACACTTTATTTTAAGGTCCAATTTTCACTATTAATAAACCATTAACTGTTGCCTCAAAATCCTAATTTGCTACTTATAAGGTAGTTGTTAAGTTTAGGTACTGGGTAGGATTAGTAATGTAGAATACATTACATGTTATCATGCAGAATATGTGCTAATACTAATAAACAGCCAATATGTGTTAAAGGGGTCATCGGATGCTAAGTTCACTTTTATGTGTTGTTTGAACATTAATGTGTGTTGGCAGTGTTGGCAAATCTACCCTATAATGATAAAAATCCATGCAGTGGTTTTTAATTAATCTGTAAAAATAATAATAATATTCCCTTTTTCAAATCGAGCCATTCTCAGATGCCTGTCGTTGTGGCGTCACACCGACAGAGGCCGCTCCCACGATAGTTGATTGAAATGAGCGTCTTACCTCAGATCAGCTGAAAATTTGAAATGTGTGTACCTTATGTACAGTATATCCAAATTATTTTAATATTGAATCAGAATCAGAATTGAATCGAATCACAAGCTTGTGAAGCAGAATCGAATCAAATGGTAAAATATGTGTCAAAACTCAGCCCTATAAATATAATATACTAAATGAATAGCATACTGTGTGCTTTGTTACAAATAGTGAAAAAAGTGAACCAGTACACACAAAAATTTTTAACCTTAATATTTAGGATTTATGTATTGCGTATAAATTAAATATACAAGTTTGTGTTAATACACAATAACCAGGTTTATCATCAATAAATCCAAGTGATTATATGTAAACCATTCTCATATCTAACTGAATCTTGCTTGTTCCACAATTCACCACATTTAAACTGTTCATACTTTATAACTGATACATTTTTCATAATAAATAGATTTATGTTGATTCAAAGGAATTTGAATAAATTAATTTTGAAAATATAATTATTTCAATAAAATTATTCAGAAAGACTAGTCTGCGACGATTTCTCGATTCTGTTTGAGTATTCAATTAAAAAAAAAAAAAAAATAATCATTGACTGTATTTTGCCCGTGTGATACTACTGTTAAGTAGTATTAAATAAACATATGCTATATAGGTTTAATATATGTGCTTTAATTATTCACATGTGTGTAGGTTAGGTTCTTGTGTAAGAAATGACAGTGGCTGTAGCTTTTCTATCATAAAGAAATGGCCCAATATGAAAGATTAAGTGGACATTTGAATTAAGTGTTTAGTCAATATTAAAAATGGTTTAGATGGCACAGTAAAGTGTAAAAACAATCGTTAGGCTGTTGCTGCGCTCTGCAGACATTTGTTATAATGTGTAATGCACATTAGCTCTATTGTTTATAATACCTTATGCATTTTAACAGTTTTGTTCAATAAAACCATACGATTACTTGCTTTTTATACTTTATTTGAATTAATTATTTGCCTCATTACATATGTAATTTAAGTCATTTTAAAGGCTGATGTTCACTTATGTCTATTTTTATTACTACAAAAAATGATTTAAAATTACCAGATTACTCAATTAATCGTCAGAATAATCGTCGGATTACTCGATTACCGAAATAATCGTTAGTGACAACCCTAATTCAGACTGCATATTTTGGTTAATGTAGTAGGTTATCTGACAGTTTAGTTTTAGTTTTTGCTTTAGTTTTAGTTTTTGAAATGCTTTAGATTTGTTGGCAGGCAGAGAGCAGCTGCAGAATAACATATGCACACAAACACCAAATCATCACAAGCCCTCCTGCTGAACTATATGTTAGTTTTAGGGTGTAAGGTACTGGATATGCTTATATCTCTGTTGGCATGGAAACCGCCGCCTCGTATCTGAGAAGTAGAACGAAATTTGGGATTCGGGTCTTGGGCTGATGCTGAAATATTGCACCCACATGATAGCCCTGCATGTTTGACAGACAGACGGTTCGATGCACACTGTGACTAAATCCATCATGACTTCCTCTCATCAGTACTGAGTTTGACAGGAAATCCGTGTATTAACCGATTGTGAAAGGTGTATGCAAATGAGAGTGGAGCTGGAAGTCACAATCGCACTTTTAAAAAAGCCAGTCACGTAAAAATCCAGGAAGAAAAAATAGTGGTTAGGCTTTCTAGAATCAATTAAAGATGACAAAACACATAGTAAACAGCATTCTGGGTGCGTAATAGATGACAACTGTGAATAGCAATAAGACAGCAGTGGAAGTCCATTACATTGGGTTTCATTCGCTGTTAGAGAATCATGCTGTTGGAGGATATTACGTGTTATCTTCGAGCTATAGCTTTTGGCCCCCGACTAGGAACCATCCACGGTAATGGAACAATCTTGGTGGGAAAGAAAGATGGAATGAATGTGTGCAAGTGTGAGGATGTCTTTTAAAGGATGAGTCCGTGTATGTGTGACAAAGTGAAAGGTCTGTTAGTTCTGTGTGTGAGAGTGTGGAGAAGTGAAGAGGTGGATTTGTCTGCTGACACTGGAATGAAATTTAGTTGTAGGAAAAGAAAGGGGAAAGCTGTTTCTCTTTATTTAAGTCAAATTTTCTGACAGAGTGTGATGCAGAGCTTTTTTATAATAAAGAAATGCAGCCACCACAAGTGCAGAAGTCATTAATTCACAGTGAAAACAAAACATTTAAAAAATTGGATGATTTTCTCAATGGCTTTGAATAAAGTGAATTTAATGTTCTCAGTATGAATAAATGTGTATTGTGTTTTTACTATACTGTATAAGCTCACATAATGCACTGGCAAAAGACACAAAAGTGGCTTTTCTTTATGTGCTTAGAATTTACTCAGACTACAATATGTGATTTAGAAATAAATGTGTGGTACTATCACAGTGGTTATCTTAAATTATTGTGACAGGCCTACTGGGTCATATATAGATTTCTCAGCCTTTCAATGAAATTCAATACACATCTCAATAAATATGTAGCTAGACTGGAATTGCTTTAAATGGTGATTTAATTGGTTAGAGGAAAAGCAGAGTCATTTCAGCCAATCAGCTACTCTAGTAGATATAGTATATAATATAGTAACAGTAAATGTACTGTGAAATATTAAATGTACATTTGAATATAAAAAATACACCTCTGTTCAAAAGATTATTTTTTTTTAAAGAAATGAATACTTTTAATCAGCAAGGACACACAAAATTTATTGAAATCAATATGGAAGACTTCTACTTTGTTTAAAAAATCTATTTCAAATACATGCTACTTTTTTACACTTTCTATCACTTTTTTTTAAAGGGGTGATATGCTTTTTCACTTTTTTAACTTTAGTCAGTGTGTGGTGTATATCTTTGCCCATAAAAAAGATCTACAAAGTTACAAATCTCAAAGTCCACTCCAAAAGGAGATATTTCGTTTTTTTAAAAAATGGTGATGATAGGACCCAACACTACTGTAGCATATTGTTTACTCACACTCTATGCATCCTAGGTGTATATGACTTCCTTCTTTCAGACGAATGCAATCTGAGTTATATTAAAATTTAATCTGGCACTCCCAGAGGGGTGTTAATAAAGGCCTCCTGTAGTGAATCGATGCGTTTTTGTAAGAAAAATATCCATATTTAAAATGTAAGAATCACTTTAATCTAGCTTGCGCTAACAGTTGCACACGGAACTTGCTTCTTTGACAAGGGGTGTGGCAGTACTGAAACACCGTCTAAGCTGTTCTCCAATCGCAACGCAGTGGGACAGCTAACCAATCACAACACACTTTGTTTTTTCGTAAGACGGGCCTTCTTTAAACCCGGAACTAATCGAGTCTTATGTGCCAGGCTGGGAGAGATGTATTGTAATAATGTAAATTATGTTAAAAATAATGAGTTTTTCAAACCACCAAGCAGGAAAGCTTGTTCTAGTACACCCCCAAAACAAAATCAAGTCTTTGTACAAGAGCATAATAGGACCCCTTTAAAATATGATCACAGTTTCCACCACAGTTTTATTTTTTTTTTTTATTGTAATATTTCACAATGTTATTGTTTTACTGTATTTTAGATACTATAAATACAGCCTTGGTGAGGATAAGACAAAATAAAAACATTACAAAAACATAAAAAAGAACTGTGGTGTTGATGATGATGATTGTTATTATGACTCTTGTTGTTTTTTTTTACTTGTTAGAATAAGTAAATATTAGAAGTATTTAGTATAAATAGAATTTTTTTGGGTTTGGAAAAGTATGGAGAAAAGAAAGCAGAGTATGGAAAAGTATTTGTTTTTCCAGACTTTTGCCCTCATTTAGTTTTTTATGATGATAAATAAGAATATAATGAAAATAAATGTATCGTACAAAAAGTCAAAGTCAAAATACAACTGAATAAATTCATGGTGCACTTTTTCATTATGCAAAATGCAGATTGTAAGCATTTTTGGTTTCTTCTCACAATATTCTTAGTACCATATCTCATGTGGATTCTCATGTGTACATAAAGGTGCATATATACACACACACACACGTATGTTTGTTTTTGTGAATTGTGGAGACTTTCCATAGACTTCTATAGTTTTTATCACACACACACACACACACAGACTTTTATGAGAAACCATTAAACTTAGCACATAGGACAATGCACACTGATCCACCTATTGCACCATCAGCCCATTACATGGTTTCAAAGAGAATGCGTCAAAAAAAACTAAGGC
This sequence comes from Labeo calbasu, assembly GCA_019740295.1. NCBI lineage: Eukaryota > Metazoa > Chordata > Actinopteri > Cypriniformes > Cyprinidae > Labeo > Labeo calbasu. The sequence continues at coordinate 11,912 of JAHKKF010538231.1, forward strand.
TTTGAAATATGGCATAAAGCCAAATTTTAAACACTTTTACAGTACCTGTCTTTTTTATAAACCCTTGAACTTGGCAAATTTTATGCCATCAGCCCATGTCCTGTCATGGTTTCTCTTCTGCCACAGAGGATGTGTTAAATTGGACATTAGACCTTGATATTAGAGCTACTACTATAAGAAAAGCCAAATTTTGAGCAAGTAGATCTATTAATTAATGTGCATATGCACTTGTTTTATTCATAACACGATGGCAGTGATGCACAAAGGAAGTAGGTTATATAAAACTACAAATTGTAATGTGTTAGGGTTATGGTTATGCAAAAAATTCCCATGCGCATGAATAGTTTCTCAAGAGCACAAAAAAAATTATTGTGTGCCGATGACTGTACTATTTACTGTACTTGGTATCTACTGTACCAAATATAAAGCTGAAAATAATGCTCTATGAACCATTTATGTTAAATATGGTCTGAAAATCTACTGAGAGGTTTGGAAATTTGAGTCTGGAAAAGTATGGAATTATGAAATGGAAAATGTGTAGGAACATAGAGTCCAATTCTCGCTATTAACAAACCACAAACAACTTTTGCCTCAAACTCGTAATTTGCTGCTTATTAATAGTTTGTAAGGTAGTTGTTTAGGTTTTTAGAAGGATTAGGGATGTAGAATGTGGTTATGCAGATTATGTGCTTTATAAGTACTAATAAACAGTCAATATGTTAACAATAGACATGCTAAAAAGCAGCTAGTTAATAGTAAGAATTGGTCCCTATAAATGTTACCCAATTTTTTACGTCTTTCTCTTTTTTTGGCAAGAAACCAAAAAAGTTCTCCTTCACAATGTGTCATGTCTCAGAATAATTTTTCTGAAAGTAACAAACGGTAATGTAGAGCGTTATTAACGTAAGACAGTTGTTTGTGACCTCCGTCTTCTGCATGTTGTGTTGCTGGATTTGTTTTTTGGTGTGCTTATCAGTTTCATAACTTACAAAACAATATAATGTTGTGCGAAGACGGTCTCAGAGGAACGGAGTAGATTTTATTGATCTCTCTTTCTCGCTCTCTCTATCGCTCATTTCCTCCTTTTCTTTTCGCTCTCCTCTTGTTGTCACACGTCTGCCGCTGAACACGTTCGCTTTGCTCTCTCTTCTTCCTTCCCTTTGCTCTGAATAAGAGGGTGCGGGAAAAGAGGGCAGCAGCAGTTGAAGGAGTTTTGGAGACAGATGCTCTTGCATCTCTCCTCGCCTGTCTCTTCTTCCCGGCGAGCCCGTCTCTGCGTGCGTTTCTGCTGTTACCCATAATGCCTCAGGAAAGGCAGATAGAAAGTAGAGTGATTCTCCAACATTTCTCAGCTGAAAGAGAGCAGGCCACTGCTGTGCTTCATACTGTGTAGTCGTTTAAATGCTGTCATTAGATATAATGGAAAACTGTTCCTCCTCTAAAAAAAAATCCCCCCTCCAACTGCACAAGCTCTGCTGTGACTCACAGTATCTCAGATTCCCAATGCACGTTAGCTAGTTTATATGTGTTCAAAACAGCAGGTCCTCTTGTAATTGTCGTGCTGCCTTTGTTCATTTTTGGGTGCATTTTATGAATGTTTGAAATCTTACGTAATCACTTTTAGGGATGCTATTGTCGTTACTCCACTTGCTATGCTGTTCCACGTGTGATGCTGGAAGATAAATGAGATCTGTCTCATTTCCCTTCCAGCGACACGACACTGGCTTTGTGTGTGCCGGAAAATAGAGGCACAGCGATTTTAACACCACATTGTTTTGTAGCTTGTAAGACAAGCTTTATATATTCTGAACAATATGGCTTCTTTATGCAAAGTGATTTTTGAGGCAATTGTGGTTCGTGCTCAAAAGTGGCTCTTTTTGTGGTGGTCAGTGGTTAAATTGAACATCAGCTAGCTTGTTTTTGCGTATGTTTTTATATTTATTGCATAGATTTCAGTGATTAAATACTCTTTAGCTTCAGTGTCATGTCATTTTTGTTTATTAATGTTTTCTTTCAATAGCACTCTGAAAATCTGTCTATGGTTTGTAATACTCTATTGACATACAAAGCACTTCACATATAATAGCTGCATCAGGAAGCTGAAGCAATAGGTTTACCTCCTGCAGTCTGGTGATTTAAAAACAGTTTGCCAAGTCAGACTTTATCACAAATTAATTGGATTAGACACAGTATTTGTCAAAAACACAGACATTTTCAACCTGGTCTCATGACAAAAACGTACCTTGGTGAACTTTTTTGTGAGGCACAAAATACGTACCAATTAAAGGAGAAGCCTAAACGAAGATTCACATATAATGTACTCACCCCCTTGTCATCCAAGATGTTCATGTCTTTCTTTCTTCAGTCGTAAAGAAATTACGTTTTTTGAGGAAAACATTTCTGCATTTTTCTCCATATAATGGACTGATGTGGTGCCCTGATTTTGAACTTCCAAAATGCAGTTTAAATGCGGCTTCAAACGATCCCAGATGCGGTTGTAAATGATCCCAGCCGAGGAAGAACGGTCTTATCTAGCGAAACGATTGGTTATTTTCATAAAAAAAATACAATTTAAATACTTTTTAATCTCAAACGCTCATCTTTGCGTCTGCACTCTCTCATGTTGGACAAATTTTTCTAATCCCCATGCACGTGCAGCACAACATCAAGTTAAACACATTTAATGACTTCACAGGCAGAGTTTGCATATAGGTACTTTCCAAAATTCATTTCAGAAAGGTTTGAGGTAGTGTAATGATCTACAACAAAATAGAGGTTTGATAACAACTAAGCGAATACTTTTTTAGTAATTTTTGCTAAAAATGAAAACAACAGTTGAAAAAGTAATTCAAAAACAATTACACACAAACTGACCATCAGTCGGATGCCAACTTTCAGACGCCTTTTTATATTTTACCTCACGTGTCACTGAATCGAATGCACCGGATAAGAGGATATCATAGGCAGCAAGCATACATCTATGTTGCCTTCAGCAGTCGATCAGATGAAGGTATCTCGGTAGACAACGTGCCTTGTTGGCGCCCTACCTCTGAAGGCAGCGTTTTTTAGCTTTCATAAACAGCCAATGTGTGAATTGTCCTCCCCTCTGTCTCACCATCCTCCCTTCATGACATATAATCTAAAGGTGCTCTTCAATTATTTAATTTGAACAGCTCTTTCAAATATTAATGCCTTAATGGAGGTACTGTGCCAACTGGGTGATATAAAAAGAAAAACAACAACAAATAATATGCCATACAAGTTCCCACAGCATGATGGGAAAGTGGGATCGCATAGCAACAGAGCAGCCTGCATGCTGTTACTGAAGGAAACGAGAGCATGAAATGAATCAGAGCGCTAATCAAGGCATATTTAGTACATTACTGCAACATGTATAATCAAATTAATTTGATTAATTGTCTGAAAGTCACATTACTCCCTGTCACTCCCTGTTATGTTCTCCAGTGCTTCTGATTAGACAATTAAATTGGACGTTTGTGTCTGAAAGGACGGTGACTCTGCTGATTCTCGCATACCCACGACATGCATGTTCACTAGCTAATCGAGCGTTTGTTTCAAATGACCAAGGTGCTCTCTGTGGTTTCCAGAGCTTTTCTGTCCACCCGTGACTGCTTCATCATTAATGTTTTTTCAAGGAGCTAAGCCAAATGAACTGCCAGTGGATGTTTAATTTAATTGGATTTAATTTAATCTACAAGTCCACAAATACTGTAGTAACAATTATTTCATGGTCATACTTTTGAAAATCAAACTCGGTGTTTTAAGTTTGAAAATATCTTGTTTACTTGCTACTCGGATTGCCTTGAGCAAAACTCTTGAATATCTTTTAAAGATTTGATGCTACAAACCTTCCAAACTCTATCAAATCCAGCAACTACATCTTCCTTGGAGCTGTCTGTTGTAGCAGCTTGCTGCCTTGTAAACAAAATTTTGTTTCCAGGTGGACTGGCAAAGCAGCCAATCAGTCAGATTGGAGCTGTCTAGTTCAGAGAGCTTTTGCAGTTCTTGAGAAACGTATCAGACGGTGAAAACGAGTTGGGTCCATGGCCATGCCACGTAAGGCCATCTTACTTGTGAACTTTTCTACAAGAAAGAAATTTAAATTGGTTGAAACTAGCCTTGAGAAATATATACACGTGTTTGGTAAAAAAAAAAAAAAACTTGAAAACCTTTAAAAACTTGATTTGACATTTTGAAAGCTTAAGTGAAAGCAAAGTAGTTTCTGAAAGGTTTATTGAGAGTGTCTGTCTCAGCCTTTGCAGATGCATTCAATATGTCTAGCACTGTCATTATTAATAAAGATATAAACATTTTAAGTTTGTACCTGTAGAAGTAATAGAATTTACATTGTTATTACTAAAATTGCTTTTATAAAAATCTGTTCACTTCTTTTTAGCTGACACACCTCTTAAGTTTACCCACTGTTGACTGTTTAATTAGTAAGATACAATTCTTTATCTCACTAAAATAACTTATATTAAAAAAATTTGAGTGAATGCTAAATGATTGAAAGAAAAACAATGGGTGTGTCTAAATAAAGTCGTCCAATGTGAGGTTTGCTGTTTAATTTGGGACTAAATGCCATTTGGAAGAGGACCTTTTTTCAGGGTCATGTTAACATTTCGCTTGTCAAACTGCTGAATGTGTTAGAAGCTCTAGCCTTTGTAATAGTCACTTAGTATGAAAGTTGCTATTTTTACACATCAGCAGAAATTCTTTAAAGTGAGCTCATCGTCTGTCTAAAGGTGCTGGTGTATGACAATGTAAGTGCGTGTGCGCATGTGTGTGTGCGCATGTGAAGCTTCAGACCTGAGTGTAATCAGCCGACTGTACCAGTGGCACTGCTCTAAGTCTGATTAATGAAGCTGTTTATTCCGCACCTCATCAGCCACTGCCAGCGAGCTCTCCACTCCCACAGGGAACACCACTTCACCAAGAAAGAGAAAGAGAGAGAGGGAGAGAAGAGATGGAATGCGTGAGACCTGGAGGAGTGAGATAGGGAGAGGAAAAGGTTTTTTCGAGAGGACAAGGAAGAGGACAAAATGAGAGGCAGAGGACAAAGGTTTACAGCCAAAGCATAAGCTCTTGAGTTCAGTATCTGCTCTTTATTTCTCCTCAAAGGTCAGCACCAGCACAGATGCCCTAATCACTTCAAACATCTGTCCCAGCCCACCTCATGACACTGGCTTTAAAACTCACCCACAGGTTCACCCCTTTTTTCCCCCCTCTTAAAGGGATAGGTCACCTTAAAATTAAAACTCTGTCACCCTTGTGTCACTCAAAATCTCCAAACAGAACACAAAAAATATATTTTGAAAAATGTTTGCAACCAACCACTGACTTCCATTTTTATGAACAAAAAACATATTGAGACATTTCTCAAAATATGCTTTTTTGTGTTTTGTAGAAGGAAAGTCATACAGGTTTTGAATGATGTGAGGGTCAACAAATGAGGACAGTTTTCATTTTTGAGCAATGCCTTTAAAGGATTAGTTCACTTCCAGAATAAAAATGTCCTGATAATTTACTCACCCCCATGTCATCCAAGATGTTCATGTCTTTTTTCAGTCGCAAAGAAATTAAAGTTTTTGCACTAGCGCTAGTTCGACCTCACGCGAAGAAGTGCCGATCCAGTGTTTACAAAGCGAACATGCCAAGAAAGTCAAACTGCCTTTACAAAAAAGGTAAAATGATCAGACGATTTAATGAGAGTAAATGAGAGTTTTTTTTTTTTTTCTACCCTACATTTTTACTACCCTTAAGAACTAACCATGCGTGGCCTTTCCCACGTGATTACGCAATGCGAGCTAGTGCAAGATGAGCATGTGTGGTTAAAAAGTATATACATTTAAATGTTTTTTAGAAAATGATTGATCGTTTTGCTAGATAAGACTCTTATTCCTCGGCTGGGATCATGTAGAGCACTTTGAAGCTGTATTGAAACTACAATTTGGACCTTCAACCCGTTGGTCCCTGTTGAAGTCCACTATATGGAGAAATTCGACTGAAGAAAGAAAGACATAAACATCTCAGATGACATAGGGGTGAGTAAATCATCAGAAAATGTTTATTTTGGAAGTGAACTTCTCACATTCTGCTCCTTTGCAGCATACTGGCGTTATTCATGACAGTGGGCTAAAAAAAAATTTTCTACAAATCAAACGTTAAAGAAATAGCCAAAAATGAAAATTCTGTAATTAATTATTCATCCTCATGTTGTTCCACACCTGTAAGACCTTCATTCATCTTCAGAACACAAATTAAGATATTTTTGATGAAATCTGAGAACTTTCTGACCCTGCATAGACAACAATGTAATTACCACATTCAAGACCCAGAAAGGTAGTAAGGTATATATAAGGTAAAAATATCTTAATTTGTGTTCCGAAGATTAACAAAAATATCTTAATTTGGGTTTGGGGTATTTGAGTGGGTGGTTTTGTTTATGGATTAAAAAGGGACATTACTTAGGGGAACAAAGCCATCACAAAAGTCATGATCAGTCATGTAGCCATGCCCACACAATCACTGAGTCAAAAATTCATTTATAAAATATGTGCTTGTTGACTGTAGGGCTGTCACTAACAATTACATTGGTAATCGAATAATCACTATTTATTTTATTTTATTTTTTAAACAGTAGCCTTTAAAATTGCTTCAAACACATATTAAAGCAATAAAGGCAAAAATAATCAAATAAATTATCAAAAGCATGTAATCGTATGGTTTCACTGAACAAAACTGTAAAAAATACATAATTATAAAAAAAATAGAACTAATGTACATTATGCCTTGTATCAAATGTCTGCTGAGGGTGCCAACGGCCTTACGATTTTACACTCTATGGCACGATCTAATCCTTGTTTAATGTTGACTAAACATTTAATTCAAATGTCAACTTAATCTTTAATACTTGGCCATTTCGTTATGACAGAAATGCTACAGTCACTGTCATTTTTTGAATATGTGGACCTTAAAATGTTTAAACTCAGAGTGAGGGTTTAGACTTTAATTTTGAAATCACAATGAACATTTAGCATTTTGAGAAAGATAATGTAGAAATGTATCCACCTGTTTCCTCAACGTGTAGGTAAGCCTATGGTTGAGACTTTCAATTCATTATCCGCTATAGGGAAATAAAGAGAAGAATAACTGTTTGCGCCACAATCCAGTGTGCTCATAATTAAGATAATACATTAAAGGGGTCATCGGAGGCAAAGTTCACTTTTACATGTTGTTTTATTAATGTGTGTTGGCAGTGTATGTACAAATCTACCCTATAATGATAAAAATCTATGCAGTGGTTTTTAATTAATCTGTAAAAATAATATCCCCCTATTATCCCCTGTGGCATCACAACGATAAAGGCTGCTCCCACGATAGTTGATTGACATGAGTGTTTTACCTCAGATCAGCTGTAACAGTCCAACCTCCATTGTTTCGATGCCGGAGCAGGGATGTAAGTTAGACAAGAATATCTCCGATTGAGCGATTGAGCGATTGAGGTGTTGTGTTGCTGGATGTAATAATGAACATAGTGGTCGTCATTTACTCCCGACATCTGAGCTGCTGAAGATGCAGTGGATTAAGTTTGTTTGTGACGGGAATGTGCCTCCCGATCTATGTAAATGCGTTTATGTTCGCGCAAATCATCCGTGATCCAGCTTCACCTACAGTGAGTGAGTATAAGTTTTTTTTTTTTTTTTATGAATCTCTGTAATCGCCTTTCCTAATAATGTGCTAGTTAGCAAGTTTAGCGGCTAAACGCGGCTAAAGTAAACAAGCTCGTCACTCCACAGAGAGAAGAGAGGGGCGGGGCTAGCAGAGCTCATTAACATTTAAAGTAGCCTTGACCAGAACAGGATGATTTTTGCAGAATGATTTTGGCAAGGTAAAAAGGGTGTTGTTTTACACAACCATTGAGAATTTTTAACCAAAGTATATTATAGACTTTTCATTAAGACCCTAAAGAATTATATCAACTTGTGGAAAATGGGCATCAGATGACCCCTTTAAAATAATATGGTAAGATGCACCAATTTGCAATATCAAGCAGCAAAACGAGCTGTTTTGTACAGGTAAAATTAGCTAGACACGGATGAGACCGGAAGCCACACCCATTAAATTTACAAATGGCTACGCCCACTTTTACGGGAAAAAAAAGGTGGATTCTTACAAATGAAATGATGAAATGGTGCATGTTGCGTTGCCAGATGAATGTTCTAATGAACCCAGACTCAGAGATGCAGAGATGGAGTTTAAGACGCTCCAAACATATAAATGATAACTGTTTGTGCGGAGCAGCATTTACTGTGAACGGAGCCAATCCAAGACACACGCAACCTACACGTATGTAAATAATTAAAGCGCATATGTTAAACCTGCATCGTATATGCATTTATTCATTTTAATTGTAGCATTTACAAATTCACAATTACATTATGCTTTATGATTTTAAATGGGTTTATATATCATGCAGCATTAGGAAATGGTCTAACAATGCATTTCATGGATTCTCATCTGTGAAATGTGCCACCCCCGGTATTTTAGCGGTTGCTCGACACAGACAAACTGCAAAAAATTTTTTTTTGTATAATCGAGTACTCAAATTGAATTGAGGAATCGTGACAGCCCTAATTGACTGTGATAGTATTGTGCTTCCCAGCTGTTATTCCAGTGTGGAAAGACCAGTTTTACAGTATATTTACATAAAACTTTGATCTTGTTTGTTTTAAAAGAGTAAAGAAGATGTTTTCCATGATACAACGGTCTCTTCTTCTTGCATTTTCTCACCCTCGCACACCTGAAGCGTTGACTGCTGCATCTGAAAGCAGTGTAAGTCTCACAGAAATAACACAGGGCTGTTACATGCCTCTTGCTCCATCTCCATAACAACGTCCAGGCCTCTAAAATGAAGCCATCATCACACAAAAGGAAAGAAGAACATTGACAGCAAGAGAAAATTACACCACTCGTCTGTGCCAATCAGTGTAATAACTTCGTATCGGACTCTGTCAGGAGAATCATGCTTGATAATACATGTGGTGTGTTCTGGTTATTGAGAGAAGGACACACAACAGATGAAATCTGTCGTAAGTCGTAATAGTGATGTAGGGAACAACGTCGATGTATTGAACATCTGAAATTGTCTGCTTTTTGAAGACACTAACTGGAGGTGGCACACGGTTTATATTGAGCTCAGGTTCAGTTTCACAGCTGGGCTTGTGTTTAATATGTCAATACACTGAGCTCATGGGTTACAGTTTCACACGTGTATTCGATCTCCTTGGTTCAACTGTGCTTTTGTCGGTATCCTTCCATCCAGGGTGTGTTGTGATAATCTTGCTGCTTCCTTCCTCGCTTCCCCTTTTGTTTGATCAAGATTCAGCAAAGTCCCTTACTGTGCAATACTGTGTGGCAGGACTGAACGAGGAGCCGCTGCTGCCAGCAAAATGTTGCTAGTCCATTTCTCTTTCTGTGACAGGAATCTATACTTCCACCTGTTGATGATGGCTTTCACACTCAATGCAGTACTAGCTTATTTAAATCAGAATCGCACTGGCAAAGCAAAGAGGTCTGGTCATTTTGTGAAATAACTAATGATCCACTCTCTTTATCTCTCTTTCTTTTTCACAGATTTGTTCCTCACCACCACAGACGGATTTGAGACCTGGATCAATAAGGTAGATTAGAGCATTACTTCCTGCCCTTTAATCTTTAACACTAGTGTATTAACATTGAGGAGCCAATTCCCACTGCTTGCAGTCATTTATTTGCATGAGCTGTCAATGGTGTATAAGCAAATCTCGCTAAAGAATTATACAAATCAAGTAATGCTGTAAAACAAATGAGCAGTTTGCATGGCGATTGCAAAATCTTGCAGATAAGTGCTCACTTAGGCTCAGTTTGGCACTCAATTTCTCACTTTACTGAGACTGTACAGTGTCACTCCATCACAGCGATCCTGAAACCTGAACTGGCTCTTTAAAACACTAAAATTGTGATTGGCTATACAGCATGTCTAGACATTTCCATTATTTGATGGATAATAGAATCAGTAGATCAATAGAAAATTAACAAGCATTTTCATCTTTTTTTCTGAGTTGTACTGTTCTCTGAGGTCCACTTATGAATTTTCAATAACAACCAACTGGATGTACATTATCCCACTTATTACAAGACTACTTGCCACAAAAGTAAATAATTAGACATGAAATACTGATCTGAGTTGAAATATTTGAACGCAAAGCTTGTGTGAAGAAAGCAGTTGCTAGGAAGTGGCGTATTCAAACTAGACGGCATTTCACCGCATGGATAATTATAGCAATAACAGGCATTGATGTAAGATGAAACTGTTATAAAAATCTTACCAGTTTGTTAGTTATCTTACAATCCATTACAATCATTGCAAAATGGCTGCAGATATGTTTGTATGAAATGAGAGAGTGGCTCCATGATAGAAGGATTACATAATTAAATAATGGTACACAAAATATTGATTTGAGTTTTAATATTTTATTAGCCAACCAAACGCAAAGCTTCCATGAGGAAAAAATGTTGAATGCAGTTACCAGGATGAGCTAGTGTTATTAGTTTTTACTGGTTGATTTCAGGGAATAACTTACCTCGGAATGTGGTTACTGACCAACCAGAATTAAGTATTTTGTGTAACCAAGGAACATAACACACATTCTTTTGGTTTCTGTACCCAATATTTAAAAAATGTGTCGGTAAATTTAAAAATATCTGTATCGATACTCTGTCTCGACAAGTATCAACAAGTATCTTATCAGGCGAGTACTGGAAAAAGTGGTATCGGTGCATCCCTAAAAATTATAGTTGAGGTCAAAAGTTTACATACAACTTGGAGAATCTGCAAAATGTTAATTATTTTACCAAAATAAGAGGGATCATACATCCTTCTGGAGCATCAGTGAGCGTTTGAACCTTCTGTAATAGTTGCATATGAGTCCCTCAGTTGTCCTCAGTGTGAAAAGATGGATCTCAAAATCATA
>JAHKKF010538232.1:7932-21623 GCA_019740295.1 Labeo calbasu
TATTTCCGTAAATAAAATGATCCTGCCAAGAATTGCGTGAAAACTTATGTCTCTTCAGTCTGTATCATCTCAGGGAGTTTTTACGCATGCGCAGTATGACGAATTTAACGTTTTCCCACGTTTCAGTGTGGATGAGAAACATTTGGAAAACGCTTGAAAATGCTAGTGTGGACGGAGAGCGTTTTAAATGTATCCGGATTAATGTAGACGTAGCAGAAAACGCATATTTTCTCTCCGTTTTTTGAAATCGCTACGTCTACATTAATCCGGATACATTTTTTTAAAACGCTCTCCGTCCACACTAACGTTTTCCAAAAGTTTCTCATCCACATTGAAACGTAGGAAAACGTTAACTTCGCCATACTGCGCATGCGTAAAAACTCACTGAGATGATACAGACGGAAGAGACATAATAAGTTTTCACGCAATTCTTGGCAGGATCATTTTATTTACGGAAATATCTCATCATTTACTAACGCGTCAATGTCGCGCGCTCTCATGTTTGATCTAGAAAGCAGCTGCCCTCACGTTTAGCTGCAGGAGTCAGGACAGCAACTGTTAGTACATTTTCTGTCATCTTTTTAGGACTGTAATATGAAGAGTGTACAAATATATCTTTAGCAGCAGTGTGAAAGTGAATAGCACATAACAGCCACAATCACCGGTATACACATATTGGTACAATATGCGTCACATGACTAAACATGCGTCATCGTTTTCAAAAGCCTCCGTTTTCACAGTCCACACTGTAACGCGAAAACGGCGTTTTCAAATTTATCCACTTTGGAGAGCGTTTTCAAAAAGCTCCGTTTTCCTTGACCAAAAACGCCGTCTCAGTGTGGACGGAAGACCAAAACGGAGAGAAAAAGATGCGTTTTCAAACGAAAACGTATTAGTGTGGACATGTGGTTTTGAAAACGCAGTTTTCGCGTTGTAGTGTGGACTGTGAAAACAGAGGCTTTTGAAAACGGTGACGCATATTGTACCAATATATATCTATGTTTATACCGGTAATTATGCTTATGTGCTATTCACTTTCACACTGCTGCTGTAAAGATATTTACCTAGTACACTCTTCATATTACAGTCTTGAAAAGATGACAGAAAATGTACTCACAGTTGCTGTAAACATGAGGGCAGCTGCTTTTTATTATTCAAACATGAATTCTGTTACATCTGTATAATCTCAGTGAGTTTTTTTTTTTTTTTTGAGGTTTTACGCATGCGCAGTAAGGCAAATTTAACGTTTTCCTACATTTCAGTGTGGATAAGGAACTTTTGGAAAACGCTTGAAAAAGCTAGTGTGGACGGAGAGCGTTTTAAAACGCAAACTCCGTTTTCAAATGTATCCGGATTAATGTAGACGTAGGTGTGTTACCCAGTAAAGGTAACATGGTGGACACTAGCAAACTTTTTAAGGTCACTTTTTAACGAGCTTTGTAAGGTCATGTTTGGGTTTTTGGGAAACAGGATTTTTTTTTCTTCACATTGTCAAATTCTAACTGTACCCTTAATTATAGAATGACCCTTATAAATTTTCTGGTTCTGACTTCCGGTCTCATCAGCGTCCAGCTATATTTAGCTGTACAAATCAGCTTGTTTAGCTTGACATTGCAAATTGGTGTGTCTTACCATATTATTTTAATGTATTATGTTAATTATGAACACTCTGGTTTGTAGTGCAAACCGTCTTAGCATTTGCTGCATGTTGTTATTCTTCTCATTATTTGAGTGGCTAATAAACCAAAAGTCTCACCCATAGGCTTACTTCCACATTAAAGAATAAGATGGATAGTTGAAAAAGATCTTTACGTACACTAAACGTTCTTTGGAGGACGAGAAATGGACCTCAAAGCTCAAGCCCACGTCCACTGACCTCCAAAAAACAAACCAATCTTTCTTTCCTTTTTTTTTTTCATTATTTTGCATATTTCACAATACACACATTCCCTCCTCACTCACTTCTTCAACCCTATTAAGCAACACCATGTTTTGAATGGTTTTTAAAGGCATCTCTGTGACCAGTATCACCTGTCTTCACAAATTAACCCAACCCACTTCATTTAGCCCATTAGTACCATATGGGTACATTTTTTTAAATTAATATTTATACATCATCTGAAAGCTGAATACATAAGCTTTCCATTGATGTATGGTTTGTTAGGACAATATTTGGCCAAGATACAACTATTTGAAAATCTGGAATCCGAGGGTGCAAAAAAATTTAAATATAGAGAAAATTGCCTTTAAAGTTGTCCAAATGAAGTCCTTAGCAATGCATATGACTAATCAACCATATAGTTTTGATATACTTACGGTAGGAAATTTACTAAATGTCTTCATGGAACATGATCTTTACTTAATATCCTAATGATTTTTGGCATAAAAGAAAAATCTATAATTTTGACCCATACAATGTATTGTTGGTTATTGCTACAAATATACCCGTGCTACTTAAATATAATAAATTTAATATAATGTTGTCTTTAATATTTCATGCTTTAATGGATAAAATGTGTATCTGTTGTACATAAATAAAGATCTCACCATTTCTTATAAAAACCAATTTATTTGATTTTTCACAGCAGCATTAATTTGTTTCCAGTTCTTTCTATAGTCACATGTCGGCTTGTCAAGATGAATAAATTCATAATATTCATTTTTTCCAGTCATTAATATACAAAATCATTTAAAATATATTGACTTCACTGCCCATGCACTTCATCAGATGGGAAAGTAAATATGAAAAGCCCTTGAAACGCTGATGGGACATCAGAGATCTCCACATATCACAGTCATAATCACATGCATATAAACTGGGTGATTTCAAGTATTATTTGAATATATAAAACACAAGTGGTGTGTTACAGCATTATCATATTTTTTTTAGACTTTCATTAATGAGAGTCCCTTTCTCTGGAGCAGTTCACCATTTCTGTCATTATTTCCTCACCCTGCTGTGATTTGAAATCCATACACTGTTATTTTAAGGAAAATAATCAGCTGTTTAGTGTGCATTTCGGTGTCTGTTCCTTATACAAAGTTATTGTATACTATCAGAAGACTTAAAATACAATGTCATATAAACTAGTTTTATGATATTTTATGGAGCGGGTGAGTAATTAACGACTGATTTTATATTTTTAAGTGAACTATTCCTTTAATAGCACTCAGTAGATTTTCACATGACTGATATTTCAGACATACTATAGTGTTTTTGCTCTTTTCTTAAATCTGGCCGCTCCACAAATGAGGTATATGTACGTAAGTGATGCATATAAGCTGTTTTTTCTCAGTTGCGAAAACTGCTTAAAGGAATGGTTCACCAAAAAATTAAAATTTGCACTTTGAGGAAGCTTTTTGTGGATTATGAACTTGTATTTAAAATGTATGCAATGGTTTAAAGTTAAAAACATCTTAATAATGGCTTTGTTTCTTATAAACACAGAGCTTTTCACTTTTAAAGGCATTAAATGATGGATTGGAGTGGTGTGGATGACTTGCGGATTTTTGTGATGCTTTAATCAGCTGTTTGGACTCTCATTCTGACGGCACCCATTCACTGCAGTGGATCCATTGCGGAGCAAGTGATGTAATGCTACATTTCTCCAAATCTGATGAAGAATTCAGATGAAGAAACAAACTCATCTAGATCTTGGATGGCCTGAGGGTGAGTAAATATTGAGCAAATGTTCATTATTGGGTGAACTATTCCTTTAAGAATAATCAGATCAAATGGCAAAGTCTCAGGTGGCTCTCAAAGCACTTTTACTCAGTATCGTTGGCATATGTGTATGTGTGCGAATCTCCAGGAATAAGTAATAATCTATTTTAAAATAACGTCTGACCGCAGGATATTATCAAACAAAATCTTTTCAATTTACAAATGTACAAAATATTCATAACATTCTCCTTCAGCAGCATCAGTGCAAAGATATACAAATATGACGTCACAATAATAATAAAAAAGAATCATACAACATGAATTGGCATACAAATATCAGAAGGCAAAGTCTCTTCTCTGTAGGCTATACAAACATTTCATCTATTCTTATCTATACTTCTGTTTTGTTTCAAAAATAATCTTAAATTGATTTCTGTCGTATGCAGGCTGCATATAAAAATAGATTCTGTGCAAAGGGAGTGTTTCTTTGTATTTTCCCATGTGTGTGTTGGTGTGTGCGATGCTCATATTTCACTGTCCTCTTTAACCAGGTTGGCCGTGTCTCTGAAGGTGTCCTCCGTGGGTGAATAGGCGCTGACTTTCTCTCGTTTCTGGGGTTTGGGAGGAGGAACGAAAGGAGACGGCTGTGATGAAGAGCTGGCGTCTGTAGCTCCATGCGTCTGCTCATCCTGCATCTGACACAAAGACAGCATGAACTTTAACATTAGTGACCACATGCGTATCATTCTCACATTAAGACCTAAATTCAGGTTAAAACTTGCTGAAAATAGCATTTGCATGCTAGTTCAGCTACTGGAACATTTCCGTTCACTAGTGATGGTTTATTACAATGCATTTTGGTAATTATGTGCTGTACTTGAATGAGGATTAATGGGCTGATTAATGGGAAAAGCACACAAAAGAGCCAGTTTTAGTTATTTTATATGAATGAAAATGGAAAATGAAAATGAGAAATGTTGCCTTGGCATACAGCTGAAATAAAATAAGTTTAAAAGGATCATCGGATGCAAAGTTCACCTTTACATGTTGTTTGAACATTAATCTACCCTATAATGATAAAAATCCATGCAGTGGTTTTTAATTAATCTGTAAAAATAATATCCCCTTTTTCAAATCGAGCCATTCTCAGATGCCTGTCGGTGTGGCGTTCCTAAAGAATCATATCAACTTCATCTGATGACCCCTTTAAGTTAAAGTAAAATTACTACACTAAAAACTGAAATGAAAAATGAAAAATCTATATAGAAAAAACTAATAAAAATGACAAAAGTTACTAAAACTTAAACTAAACTTAAAATGAAAATTAAACATACACTATCAGTCAAAAGTTTTTGAACAGTACGATATTTAATGTTTTTTTGCTCACCAAGCCTGCGTTTATTTGATCCAAAGTATACCAAAAAATTTTGAAATATTTTTTACTATTTAAAATAACAGTTTTTAATTTGAATATATTTTAAAATGTAATTTATTTATGTGATTTCAAAGCTGAATTTTTAGCATCATTACTCCAGTCACATGATCGTTTAGAAATTATTTTAATATTATGATTTGCTACTCAAAAAACATAATAATAATAATTATTATTAACATTATTTTTATTATTTTTAAAAAAACAGTTGAGTAGATTTTCCCCTGTTTCTCTGATGAATAAAACGTTCAGAAGAACAGCTTTTTTGTGAAATAATAATATTTTGTAACATTAATAATAATAATATAAAATGTTTCTTGAGCAGCAAATCAGCATATTAGAATGATTTCTGAAGGATCATGTGACACTGAAGACTGGAGTAATGATGCTGAAAATGTATCTCTGATCACAGGAATAAATTACATTTTAAAACATTCAAATAGAAAACAATTATTTTAAATAGTAAAAATATTTTAAAATTTTACTGCTTTTGCAGTATTTTGGATCAAATAAATGCAGGCTTGAAAATCTTTAAGTTTTAGTTTTTAGTTTCCAATATAGTTTTAGTTTTAATATGCATATAAATGAGGGTAATATTCATTGTTCTGCAATAAAAACAATCATTATATATTTGAAGCTTTGACTTGCTACTCACCTCTGCGTATGTAGGGTTTTCAAATGTTGTGCTAGGCTTCAGTTTTCGTTTAAAGAAACTCCATTTGGACTCCTGCCATAAAATAAACATGGTTACATGACAGAGAAAAAACAGGAAATAACGGCTAAACTGTGGACAAACGTTTAGATGTTCCCACCTGAGCGGTCGTTTGCTCTACAGGTTCGCTCTTCACCTCCACTGCCTGTTCGTGAGTGTTATACGTCGGGTTTGAGAAGTTATTCTCCACCTGGTCACCGCTGACGTTCACAGTCACCTGTATGAAGCACAGAAACAGATCAGGTCAAACATGTCTGGTTTTTCCCATGAGCAGTGTCTAGAAGGTTATGAAAGGCTTTCTAGAAGGAAACCCACCTGTGTGGCATGTATCACTGCAGGATCGGTGGATGGGCCGGCAGCAGTCGAGTACAGAGGATTCTCAAATGTGACTGGCTGCCTACCAGAGTCTGCGAAATTCTCATCCTAATAATGACAAATGAAGAATTCAGATCAGACAAAAAGAAAATGCCGTAGATAAATATTTCCAGTAGTTGTTATATATATCAGTGCTACTGCCCACAGATAGCTATAGACAAATATCAGCCAGGTCAATATTTTGGGCACTTAAAATCTAAGATTATCACCATGTTTACTTTGTAATAAACAGAAGCTATTTGCTGTTCAAAAGTTTGGGGTCAGTTCGATTTTTTGTAATGTTTCTGAACGTCTCTTACGCTCACTGAGGCTGTATTTATTTGATCAAAAATATAGTAAAAACAGTAAAAATGTGAAATATTATTACAATTAAAATAGACTGTTTTCTATGTGAATGTGTTTTAAAACGTAATTTATTCCTGGGATCAAAGCTGAATTTTCAGCATCATTACTCCAGTCTTTAGTGTCACATGATCCTTCAGAAATCATTCTAATATGCTGATTTGCTGCTCAAGAAATGTTTCTTATTATTATCAATGTTCAAAACAGTTATGGAATCTCTACTGTCATTTTTTATCAATTTAATGCATTTTTGCTGAATAGAAGCATTCATTTCTGTAAAAAAAAACTTACTGACCCCAAACTTTTGAAAAATAGCATACCTGTAAGTGTAATTATCATTTCCACTAACATTAAATCAATTATCACTGATTTAACTGTTGTCATTGTCTCATTTGAAAACTCGTGTCAGTCAGTGAGTACTTTTCACAGAATGTTCTATCCTAAAGTTTAATTGTGATTAATGATACAGCAGAATTCCATTAGAAACAAGTGCACTTATAAGTCTTGGAAATAATGTAACATTAACACTGGGGTCAAAAGGTCAACCAGGGATTTTATGCCTCATAGATAAGTCTGGAAAAAATGTGCTGAGCGCAGTTAACAATCAAGTTAATTGACACAAAATGCCACATTTACCAGCTGCATGGCCCTGTCGATGAACGACACTCCCAGAGTCTGAGGCTCCAGGTCCATCGTGACATTGTCACCTGAATGAAACGACACTCCATTTCCTGTGTCTGCCGACTTCACCAGGCTGCTCAGACTATGAGAAACAAAAAAACAGACAAAAATTAACAAATTATACCAACTCAAACACTGTTTTTGCTGTTAAAGACACACTAAACATCTTAATGCTCTCTTCGATCTAGTCTAATGACACAGATTCTTCACATAGAAACAAAAAGCACATTAAAACCATGACAATATTGAAGATGTTGCTTAATTATAACATGAATACTCAACATAACAGAGCCTGAGCAGTAGGTTAACTGTAGTAGGTAGCAATCTACAAATCTTTAACTAGACGTTGTTTTGATGTTGTGTTACTGTATAAGCGAAGTTCTCAGTTTGACATTAAAAATCAATAGACAACGGAGAAGATGGCAGGGTTATGAAAGACATGACTGGATAATGAATTACACAAATCTGTTCAAAAGTTTGGGTCAGGAAGATTAGGTTTGGGATTAAGATTAACAGTTTAGGCCTATTAAGTGTTACAATTATGCTTTCAATTTTAAGTTTTTAACAATTAATAGGCCTAGATTGTTGCAGAACTTTAAAAAAAATTGCAATTTGAATTTAATCATTTTCAAAATATGTAAATAATAAATTAAACTATGAATTTCTATATTAAATATTGCAACATTCATAACTAAATACAGAGGTTTTGACAAATGTTTAAAAGCACTAATGTTATTTTTAATATATAGTCCACTTTATATATGTATATATATATATATATATATTAATAGGCATAGACTGTTGCAGAACTTTACAAAAATAATTAACTTTTTGAATGTAAAACAACCTCCACATTACTCGATCCTAATAAATGTCACATTTATGACCATGGACCACAAAACCAGTCATAAGGGTCAATTTTTTGAAACTGAGATTTATACATCATTTAAAAGCTGAATAAATAAGTTTTCCATTGACGTATGGTTTGTTAGGACAATATTTAGTCGAGATACAACTATTTGAAAATCTGGAATCTGAGGGTGCAAAAAAATCTAAATATTAAGAAAATCGCCTTTAAACACAAATGTGTTCAAAAGTTTGGGTCAGGAATTATTATTATTATTTTTTTTAAAAATGCTTTTATTTAGCAAGGGCAGATTAAATTTAACTGATACAAATGTTTCTTGAGCAGCAAATCAGCATATCAGAAAGATTTCTGAAGGATCTTTAGACTGGAGTAATGATGCTGAAAATTCAGCTTTGCATTACAGGAATAAATTACATTTTACAATATTTTATAATAGAAAACAGCTATTTTATATTCTAATAATATTTCACAATATTACTATTTTTGTTGTATAATAAATAAATACAGCTTTGGTGAGTTTCAAAACCATCTTAGCAAACTCAAACATTTGAACGGTTGTGTATTTGGACACTCAAGCCATGCTTCAAAATGAGCAAAATACCAAACAAAGCGCCATTTATTTAAAAAAATAAATAAAGCAAATTTCAAGCAACAATATCGTCAAAATAAGTCAGAATCTTTACAAAAGATAAACTGTTCATATATTCATACACTGAAAGCATATGTTTTTAAGTGTGGTTTCAAATTATGGCTCATCTGTAGGTAGCTGAGTGGCGTGTTTGTGTTGTACCTGGGTAATTTAGGCATTGACGGGATGAGAGAGCCGGTGCGCCTGTAGTTGAGGAAAACTCCCACAACCAGACCTCCAGTAATCAGAATAATAACCACTGCTAACAGGACGGTCACAGCTAAACACAGACACACACAGTATATAAGAATACAGTGTCATTACTCTTCATTTGACATTAACAACATGCTAAACGACCTGGTTAGAGTACTCAGAGTGGATAAATAACTCCATCACATTACAAAAGGTGTTTACTCAAGTTAAAAATAAAACATTTTTGTAACTAATTAACAAGTACGAGTTTGTTTACCTGTCCCTGCGGGAGCACCTCTAGACCTCCCCATTTCACAGTAACTACCCGAGTAGCCGTATGGACACCTGAGGAGCAAAAACACTGACCCGTTACAGACGATCTACAGTTCAGTTAAAATGGTTTTGACAAAACTGACTTCTTTCTACAATTTGAGACTTACTGCAATTCACCAGTTTTATTCTAGAAATGGAATTACAATAATGTCATTCCACACATTTGTAATGTTAATAGTTTTTTTTTTTCCAGAAACAATAATCATTTAGATTTTCACAACTGCTGCCATATGTATTCATGTTTTTAAATGTATTTATATGTTGCAAAAGTTCAGTCATTTTAGCAGCTTTTTTTTAAATTTCCAAAATATTTAAATAATAAATTACTATGAATTTTCATAAATATTGCAAGAGTCATTCATCACAAAATACAGAGGTATTGGCAAATTTTCTTTAAAAGCACTGACAAATCTAAAATTTTAATATATATATATATATATATAGTCCACATGAAAAGTTTTATACACACACATATATATATATATATATATATTATTATTATTAAGTGCCTATGAAGTGTTACAATTATGTTTTCATTTTTTTTAACAATTTTTTAAACAAAGTTTTTAACAATTAATAGGCCTACACTGTTGTAGAACTTAAAAAAAAATGCAATTTGAATGTAATAATTTTCAAAATATTTAAATAATAAATTAAACTATAAATTTTCATATTAAATATTGCAACGGTCATTCATCACTAAATACAGAGGTTTTTTTTTTGACAAATTATATTTAAAAGCACTGAAAAATCTATATAAATCTACATATATATATATATATATATATAATTATAATAATTAATAGGTGTAGACTGTTGCAAAACTGCGGAAAAAAAAAAATTTTGAATGTAAAACAACCTACACATGACCCCATCCTAATAAACGTCACATTTGTGACCCTGGACCACAAAACCAGTCATGAGAGTCAATATTTTGAAATGTGAAATCTGAATAAATAAGCTTTCCATTGTTGTATGGTTTGTTAGGATAGGACAATATTTGGCAGAGATACAACTACCGAAGGTGCAAAAAATCTAAATACAGAAAAAATTGCTTTAAAAGTTGTCCAAATGAAGTTCTTAGCAATGCATTTTACTAATCAAACATTAAGTTTTAACATATTTCCGGTAGGAAATATACAAAATATCGTCATGGAACATGATCTTTACCTAATATCCAAATGATCTGTGGCATAAAAGAAAAATCGATTATTTTGACCCACACAATGTATTGTTGGCTATTGCTACAAATATACCCGTGCGACTTATGACTGGTTTTGTGGTCCAGGGTCACATGTAGTTGTGCCTGTTTATACAATATATAAGTTACAGCAAGTTTTCACAGAACAGTGAACATATCTCAAAATAGCAATGAATATATGTTTCCTCACGATATGAGACCTATCATCTATCAGAAGGGCGGCTGTAATGCTTTACACCAGCGTTTACACTCACTTGCACTTGGGCTGGCCTCCCTCATCAGTGTAGCATGTTCCTCCATTCATGCATCTGCATGCAAGCGGCATGGACACCTCTGCCTCAATGGCTGCAGGCGCAAGGCAACGCAACACAGCCACAATGTAATCACATCACAAGTCAAACACTCACTTTCAAAACATCACATGACAGTAATAAAATCAAGCAGTATTAGACGCAGCACATGCATGTATGTTATGAAATGGATTGATGGGATGCAATAGCCAATCAGCTCTTCTCACAAACTAACAGCAGTAGGCATGTGTTTATCACTTACCAGCATCACATTCATTCTTGTTGAAGGCGAGCAGTGTGGAGCCCTGCGGACAAGCACACGTGTATCCACCGGGCCGCAGCAAACACAGGTGACTGCACACACCCTGGCACGGGTTCAGCACTGCAGGAGAGTGTGATCAGCAATTTACTATTACAGGAATTATCGTTGGCTAAAATAAATATGGTGAAAAAGGTATGAGGATCTGGTGCTTTTATTCAGTTTAATTCAGCTCCACTGTGGTTTCTAGACAGTTGTTCTTGGGTATAAAGACAAATTCAAAACCACTATTATGACCATAGGTCAAGTAACATGAGTGTATATAATATATACAACATATACAACATATATAATATATATATATATATATATATATATAAAGAAGTCTCTTCTGCTCACCAAGCCTGCATTTATTTGATCCAAAGTACAGCAAAAACAGTACAATTTAGAAATATTTTTACCATTTAAAATAACTGCTTTCTATTTGAATATATTGTAAAATGTAATTTATTCCTGTGATTTCAAAGCTGAATTTTCAGCATCATTACTCAAGTCACATGATCCTTCAGAAATCATTCTAATATTCTGATTTGCTGCTCAAAAAACAACAACAACATTTTTTCAGGTTTCTTTGATGAATAGAAAGTTCAGAAGAACAACATTTATCTGAAATAGAAATGTTTTTTAACATTACAAATGTCTTTATCATCACTTTTGATTAATTTAAAGAACCCTTGCTAAATAAAATTATTATATTTTATAGAATATATTAATTTCTATAAAATATTAATTTATATAATTTCTTTAAATAAATAAATAAATAAATAAACAAATACTGACTCCAAGCTTTTGAATGGTATAGTTTATAATGTTACAAAAAAATATTTCATTTATTCCAGAAAGAAAAAAAATGGTAATTATTCTGTTTTTAGTGTCTTTGTTTTTTAATATAGTATTTTAAAATAAAAATGTTATATTAAAAGATAGGAAGAACGACACTACAAGTAACTAATTAATATAGCATAAACCAATTAAAATATTGTATTAAAAGATAAAAAAAATAAAAAAATCAGAATTAGGGTTTGTAATGATCCATTTATATATTTATGTATTTATATACCTTATTTGTGTAGTATTTTATTCAATGAATTATCCAAATACAAGCTTTTGAGAAATTTAAATTGAATAACAAAACTGAAAACTGAAATCAAAACAAATTTAAAGTTTAAAACAAAATTTAAAACAAATTGAAGTTAGTTTTGTGAAACTATATTACATAAAACATCTGCACAAAACAAATATAGGCTGAATGAGATGCAAATTCACTCTCTGACAGCAGGTGGCGCTTATGGAACAGCAGCTATACAGCATTTTCTTGGTTAGTGCTGTAAATAAAGCATCTGCGCTCATAATAATTTAATATGCATTATACAGAGGGAAGATGGAGAAAAAAGAGTCATCTGAACTTCAATTTTCAACCAGCTCAGCACGCATCGTTACACTCCTAGAAACAACACACTGTATTAATGTACTGAAACGTAAGGATTCTCACCTGAGTGGTTGTGTCGGTGCTGCTGGTAGATGCGTACTTGAGTCAGCCAGGGGTTTATGGTCAACACTTTCACCTTGTCTCCTTTCCCGAACTTATCTTTTTTCCACACTTCTCCCTTTTCTTTAGTCGTCCAGTACACGTGTCCCTCGAACACATCCAGACTGTAGGGATGACCGATGTCTGCAATAACAACAAACGTGAGAACATCGGCCAGTCAAAAGCTGTTTTTTCAGATGTATTGCTCCAGTCTCACCTCCAGATATGATAATTTGCCGATCAGTTCCATCCGCTTTCATGGATTCAATGATGTTTTCTTTTGAGTCACACCAGTAGATGCGGTTTTCATTCAGGTAGTCAAAAGCTAAGCCAGTTGGCCAGCCCAGATCTTCATCTAACAGCACCTCTCTGTGCTGGCCATCCATCCACGCCACCTCAATCTTGGGTTTTCTGCCCCAGTCGGTCCAGAACATCTTGCTGTAACATTTACATGCACAAAAAATGCTCATTAATGACAGCAACAGCCTTAGTTTTGATGAACAGGGGTTCCCACATTTTATGATCAATGAATTTTCAATGAAGTGGTTTGTGACTATTAGATAAGATTTTTAAGTGCTTAAGATTTGTTTTTTAAATAAGACACATTTATTTAATTTCCAAGACTTTTCTAGACCTAAAAATCACAATTTTAAAACTCATGACCACAGACCCCTCTGTGTGGCCCATTAAATGTTTTAATTTCAAATTATTAAAAAAATAAATATTATAATAAAAAAAATGTTAAGGGAAAAAAAGTATTTAATATGTATTTTAAACAGTTTTTATATTAAAACAACAATACTTTTTAATTTCTTTACTCACAAATCTCTACATAAGCTGGACACAGGAACAATATCTACTCTAAATAACTTTTATAACTTCTGTATTTATTTACAGTTTTTCTCAGTCGCTTTGGTGCATTTCTCACAACACTATTTACATTTGCACAACATTTACTTCAACCTCCACAACATTTAGTCATTTGTGCACATCATAGTAGCAGTTTCTCATTCCTTCCAACAAATTGCAAATGCTTTTGGACATGCATCAATTGCTTTCATACAACTCTCTGCTGTTTTATAACATTATCATTTGCTTATGTCATGTCAGTCAAAATTAACTAAAC
>JAHKKF010538234.1:0-11506 GCA_019740295.1 Labeo calbasu
TTTGCAACTGATGTTTATAACGTTGTTCATTTTGTCTTCACTATTAGTCAACTGTTGTGTGGTGATGATAAAAACTCATTTGCTGATTGTCAATGTCATTGAGGTTTGTGTGTTAAGTGTTGTGGTTGATGCACAAAATGTTAGATCCTATAGAGAACTTCATTTCACATTAATTGTCTTAAATAGGTTTAAGCTTGAAGTTTGGTATAATGGCTAAAAATCAAGACTTCCTGACCGACAAACAACTGATTGAACGACGATAAGGTTTTGAATTAATGACAAGATCTTTGATTTCTTCTTTTCATGCATGTTTGTATTGCAATGCTAGCAGGTCTGCGGTTTTACAGAACATGCATGATCTAAAGGGGGATAGAGGAAGTCTTTTGTGGTTTCAGACAATGCTGCATGTAAATGAAAGAAGTTACTTCTTTACCTTGAAAAGTGAAACCTACAGCGTAAATGAAAATATGGCCTCTTAACCTCTTTAGTTTAACACATGATGCAATTTTTTTAGAGAAATTACAAAAAATTATTCAAATTCACATTAAATGTTTTTCTTTCTAAATTTAGCTTTGTGTGAATGTAAAGAGACACAGTGTAAGTCAGCAGGAAATGGTTATGTCAGTGTTTCCACTAAGGTGACTGATGTAAAATATTAATAATACTTAAAAATTTTATTTATTTTTTCTGATTTGTTGATGTCGTGGCAACATCAAGGAATGGTTAGCTACAACTTTGTCCAATAGCTGATTTATTCTAAATTTGACTACTAAATAATGACTAAAATGTAAAGTCAGAACAATCATATACTGTATATTGATATAGATTAGATTTGTTGTGAATTGTGTATACAGTATTTACTAAAGATCAGAAATCAATAAGTTCACAGTTATGCAAGTCATAAAAAATGTTTGCTTATCCGTAATCTTTCATACCAGCGTGCACCTTTGGTTAAGAGTTGCCAGACAAATTTTCATTTGTACATTTTTAAACCTTTTGTATTGAGGACAATTAAAGACCATTTATTTTGCCTAACCTTAACAAAGTTAAAATGTACATATAATGTGTGTATCTTACCCGCCAAACAGATGAAATATAAGATGAAAGCCCACATGAATGTATTTGTTAATATTACGTTGAGTTGTTGGTCCTTCGATGATGCACCTGAAACTCAACTGAGTGAGCAGATGGACTTATGAGGAAGTGACCTGCAATGGATTCAGTTACATAATTCCACCAAAAGATGGCAGTGTGTGAGTGCCATACTAAAAAACCGACTCAAAAACACTCACCTATATTACCTATAATAACTTTTTCCACCTGATTAAAAATGATATGCTGTTTAGGAAACTTAACCCCCCCGGTAATATGTTAGTGCTTCTACTACTATTTTTTTTATAATTCTTTTGCCTCTTTTAATTGAGATTTTCAATTTCAGTAATTGGGAAAACTACAAGCCAAACTTTTTTATATAAACTAAAATATAATAATAATAATTTATTAGCTTTTCCTTTTGTTAGATTTCTTTTTTATTATTATTTGTCTTTTCTTAATTTTATTAATGAACGTCATAAATACTATAAATCTTATTAAATATAAACTATGCAATATGTTAAATATAATTAAATAAATAAATATGTTGTAGTATTCCTTTGGGAGAAAAAAGAGAAGTCTAAGAAGTGGGAAAAAAACGAGTGGGCGGCTGCGCACGCAGAGGTTGCAAAAAAGGGCGCGAAGAAGTGACGTGAACTTCACTGTAGCGGGAGGATTGTTGGCGTTTCGGATTTCTTCCTCGATCAATTCATGAATGGATTTTATCGTTCGTTCGTGAGTACTTTTGACTGAAATAAACTTTCTTCCCATCAATGCGTGCTAAGTATTGAAAGCCATGGGCATTGGTAGAATAGGCCGTCTGTATTAGATTACAACTCTACAGTGTTTTACTTATGAGGTAATTTTTGTCATATCGAAATTCATTCAGATCTGCAGTATCCTCTAAAAGAATTAGACGTTATGTCATGTATAAAATCTGCCGCAAATTGTAGCTTATTTCGGCCTTCTGTTGTAGGACAATATGGGAAGCCTAAAGAGAAGTTTTTTGGGGTTGATTTTTAAACTACCACATTTTGAAGTAAACCATTTGGACATGGATGAGACATAGTGGGGATTTTCTAGTTTTATGTCCAGTAATATTTACATAAAGTAACATTTATTATGTGTAATATTTCAATATTTATTTAAATTATGGTTCAGTATGCATCCACAGTGGCTTGAGATGACTATCAGAATCCATCCGAGGATGGAAAAGGCGATCCTGTATTTCATGGGTTTGAGCTTCAAGAAGGTCACAGGATGGAGAACTCCTATGTAACGCTCCACACATATGCCGCTATGAAACAAAGGACGACCGACTAACAGCAGCAGACTAGGAAAGTATATGCCAAACTTGCAATAAGTGCAATTAAAGAAATGCTGCTGTATGATAAAAGCATAAGAAGAGCAGAAGACGACCTCAACGAGTGCTGCATTGAAGATAAAGATTTCGGTGGACTGTCCTTGAATCATCTCTTTTATACTCAGCCACAGGATGTAACAGTTTGCCGGCAGACCAAGAACCACGTTGATGCCAAGAGAGACGGCGATAAAATAGGAGGGTATAACATAGCACGAGCTGGAGGTCACTGAGAAAACTGATGGTTGGCATGTTGAAGCGTTTGTTTGGTCCCACATCACCATTTTTGAAGTCTAAGAATAAGAAAATTGGAGGAGAGATTAGTGTAGAAGGAAATAATTGTAAACATTAAAAAAAAAAAAAAAGTTATAAAGAATGGTTCCTCACAAGAAAGTGTCCTTAGGTTTTTGAACAGACACATCCAATGCACTGCCAGCTGTGTAGCTTCACTCCAGTCGATTGAAGGTGGAACTGATTGTGGTTTGCTTTAAATGCTGCAGAACTGATTCATAGTTTTGATTTATGACTTATTGAGTTTGAACTTTCTAAGCAGTTTTGCATTGATGAATTATTCAAATTCTGCAAATCAAACCATGCAAATGGAAGGCAATTTATTCCAACCACACTGTTGTTTGGAAAGTTAAATAATTTTGTTTACAGTGTTTAAAGTAAAAATAATGAATTTACATAGATCACAACAGAGCAAAGATATGAAAAATATTATGATTTGTCTCAAATCTTGTGCATGTTTCTTATGATGAAATTTCGAAATGACTTTGACACAAGTTAACAGAATAGGTTCTCACAAGCATAGTTAAAACGGCTAATTTATTCATAGATGACAAGATTCTCATAGGTCTCAACATTGTGAAGTTTATCACTGGCAGCTTTGGTGTGAACTCCACTTTGGCAGTGGCAAACTCTTTAGGACCAACTGTTCCAACCCTGCCACGGGAAAAAAAGCAAAAAAACTTTTACAGTTTTTTTTGTTTTGTTTTTTTTTTTTTTTTCCCCACATTTTGTGAATGAAGTGAATAAATAAATAAGCACATAAATAAAATAATACAAATGTCTTGACAGTGTTACAAATCACAGGGAAAAAACTGCTGCAATCAAGCTAAAAGTCTTTGTGTTTTGGTGTTCTAACTGTGACTGCATACAAGATATGCTAACAAATATGGAAATTTTCACTGTTTGGAGTTTTAGGGCTAGATTTACTAACAGCTTGCATTACTGCAAACAGTCTTTTAGCATTAAAATCAGGATTTATTATTTATTATTTGGCTGCGTCTGTGTTCTTTAATGTGTGTATTGCAAGTAAATCAGTAATGCAGAATTTTCCCCTCCCATCTGAGCTTTTATGGAATTGCATTCTAACTTTAATTTGCCATTTAGTAAATCTGGCCCTTAATGAAGAAAACAACTCTAAACTGATAATAGTCTCATAAGCATCTAAAATGACACCTAAAATATCTAAAATGTGCTCCTTTAAATGTCATATCTGATAAGTAGCATACAGTACATGCTTCAAAATTAGGATATTTCTAAGTAGTTGCTATGATGCTTTGTTGCTAGATGGATGGATAGGGATTTGTGGAAATATTAACATATTGCTAATTGGTGCATAAGATGCTTAAATATGCTTGCTGTTTAGATAGTTTATTTTAATTTAAAATTGACATGTTGTACTGATCCATTACCACTGCAGAAGTCTTTCATCTGTCTTTTAATCTGATCATGCGATGAGTTGAAATGACACCAGGTATGTCTACTGGAGGAATGAGGGAATGTAGTTTCACACCCCGGTCCTGAGTGATCGGGTAACTTACTCATGAGTGATAGGTTTGCTCTCTGTCAGGTTGGCACCATGTAAAGTGAACACACAGTTTTCCCAGGGCTCCGGAAGTCTGTTCTGTAGCGCTATATCTGCTACCAGGTTCTGGCCTACTTTTGGGACACCCAGGATCTGTGGACTGAATTGATTCAGATTAAATATGAACATCCTTTTCTGGCTAATAATTGTAGGCTTGCCATCTAGTGGCTATGGGTTCTTACTTCTAGATCAGCACTTTGCCTGGTTAAGAGCTGGTGCTTTGGGTGTTGAAAGACAAAGAACTAATTTGAAGTGAATAATCTGAAGTACCTTTAGCCACTATAAGGAACCTGTTGCACAGTGGAAATGTTCTATGGATGGTATCTCATGGAAACATAGATGCCAATAAAAATGTAACTTTATTAACTTTATCTTGTTTAATTTTGGCTTCACAATGCATACCATATGGAGTCGTCAGCAATGTTCTCATCAAATTCATTGTAGAAACGCTCCATTATTAGGTCTCCATTGCTGTCACGTGCTGATCCAAAGTGAGTGACAACTGTGCATGGAATTCCCAGAGCTCTGGACACTGGAACATGAATCAGACACAAAATTGAGATCTGGTCTTATTATATCTGATACAGGGGTGTTTCTAGCCTTTCATCAGTACTGGGAGTACACAGATCTCAAAGTCACCTGACCAGCTACCCACCAGAACTCCTTTATCACCTAGACTGTTGATCTGGATGGTACAAAGCAACATAATGGTGAATTTTACACTTGAAGGCAAGTTTGTTTTTTTTTTCGGTGCATGTAAAAATGTTATGCTGTTAGAATACTATACAACTAGTCTCAAAATAAACAGAATGTGATAGTTTTGCTTAGAGTAACTTGGGTTAAATTAGGGTTAGAGTAACAGGGGTTAAAAAGCAGGACAAACTCTCCCAGACTGGCTCCTCCTCCCAGGTCCAGGATCAGTTTATAGACAGCTATAGAAGTGAGCACATGGTCAGAGATACTGTGTTGTCAGATGTCTCTGCAGTGGTGTTCCAGCTTGCTCTGGAGATGAATTTACTGAGGCTGAATTTGGCTTTGGTTTGTGCATCCACTGAGGGTATGGGACCTGAAATCAAACAGAAGACATGAATGGATAAACAAGTATCTTAAATGTGACATGCATGTTTTGAAGCCTTTACATCATGTTGCTAATAATATACTTGTGAATGATTTAATAACTGTGTGCAGCATTACTGTCGTGCCTTTCAGCACTGTAAATTCTCTAAATACAGGAGTAACTTCACTGTCATGGGGCGCACCGTAATTAAACCGGTCCTGATTTATTGTAAGTATTTTAACAAGTAATTTAAAGTCCTTAAGAATGAAAGTAAAACAAGTCTCAATGCTCTTGAATGTTACTGGTGATTTGTCAGTGCATGTTATTCATTAAAAAAAGAAAAGTTTAGCATAATTGTCATTATATTCATTAATAAAATTATTCATTTTCAGCTGACATCAAACCTTTGAGGTGGATGCCTATTGTGATGATCTAGGTATTAATTTTTCATTGTACTGTTGTCTGATATTGTTCATATACTGTTTATTCACAAAGCATTTTTAATTGCGTTGATTGCCAATTTACTATTGTTTCTTGTAGGCGTTGAAACTGCACTAAGACCCATTATACTAGATACCGTAGTTGCACAGTCTTTCACGGTTTCTATTAACAGCCATTCAAAGATATGTAAAAATGAACTTTTCTGCAAACAACATTTACAATATAAGTATTTAATATACACAGACCAAAATTATAAATGCAACACTTGTTTTTGCCCCCATTTTTCATGAGCTGAACTCAAAGATCTAAGACTTTTTCTATGTACACAAAAGGCCTATTTTTTAGGCCTTAGGCTAGCCACGATAAAAGGCCACTCTAAAATGTACAGTTTTACTGTATTGGGGGTGTCCGGGGAGGTCCGAAAACCAGTCAGTATCTGGTGTGACCACCATTTGCCTCACACAGTGCAACACATCTCCTTCACATAGAGTTGATCAGGTTGTTGATTGTGGCCTGTGGAATGTTAATCCACTGCTCTTCAATGGCTGTGCAAAGTTGCTGGATATTGGCAGGAACTGGAACACGCAGTCGCATACACCAATCCAGAGCATCCCAAACATGCTCAAGGGATGACATGTCCAGTGAGTATACTGGCCATGTGAGAACTGTAATGTTTTCAGCTTCCAGGAATTTTGTACAGATTCTTGCAACATGGGGCCGTGCATCATCATGAAACATGAGGTGATGGTCAAGGATGAATGGCACAAAAATGGGCCTCAGAATCTCATGACGGTATCTCTGTGCATTCAAAATGCCATCAATAAAATGCACCTGTGTTCATTGTCCGTAGCATATGCCTGCCCATACCATAACCCCACCGCCACTATGGGCCATTTCATCCACAACGTTGATATCAGCAAACCGCTCACCCACACAACGCCATACACACTGTCTGCCATCTGCCTGTACAGTGAAAACTGGGATTCATCCATGAAGAGAATATCTTTCCAAAGTGCTAGACGCCATCGAATATGAGCATTTGCCCACTCAAGTCGGTTACGATGACAAACTGCAGTCAGGTCGAGACCCCGATGAGGACGACGAGCATGCAGATGAGCTCCCCTGAGACGGTTTCTGACAGTTTGTGCAGAAATTCTTTGGTTATGCAAACCGATTGTTGCAGCAGCTGTCCAGGTGACTGGTCTCAGACAATCTTGGAGATGAAGATGCTGGATGTGAAGGTCCTGGGCTGGTGTGGTTACACATGGTCTGCAGTTATGAGGCCGGTTGGATGTACTGCCAAATTCTCTGAAACACCTGTAAAGACGGCTTACGGTAGAAAAATTAACATTCAATTCACAGGCAACAGCTCTGGACATTCCTGCAGTCAGCATGCCAATTGCACGTGCTCTCAAAAATTGCGTCATCTGAGGCATTGTGCTGTGTGACAAAACTGCATATTTTAGAGTGGCCTTTTATTGTGGCCAGTCTAAGGCACACCTCTGCAATAATCATGCTGTCTAATCAGCATCTTGATATGCCAACAATATTTGAGAGAAACAGGCCTTTTGTGTATATAGAAAAAGTCTTAGATCTTTGAATTCAGCTTATGAAAAATGTGGGCAAAAACAAAAGTGTTGCGTTGATAATTTTGGTCAGTGCAATTAAAAGGATAAACTCATTGTCAGACATATTTAGTGAATTTTGAGGCAACTGTATTTATTTACCACAGTGCTAATTGTTATAAGAGAAAAACACCAAATTGCTAAAATGTAGGCTATTTAACTCCAAAACTATGTTTTTTTTAATATTTCAGATTAATTTATTGTTAAGATTTGATTGTTTTTAACTATTTAATGAAACGTTTTTATTTTTTCCATAAATACTGTAATAAATGTATTGTTAATTGTTTATGATAATTAATAAATTAATTCAGGTTAGTTAATGTGTTAATACCTTATTGTAAATCGTAAAGTTTTATAAATGAAATAAAATAAACGAAAAACTAAACGAATTAAAACACAATAAATCACTTTCCATTCCCATACTGAAGACTTTTGATTAACAATTGTAGCCTATTATTTCAATTAGACACTGAAAAATCCTTTCTCTACCTTAATGTTCTTGGAAGCTAATTTCATTCATATTCTATGTTGGTGTCATGTTTGTGGTTGCGTGGGTTGGTTAGAAGGAAGTTCATAGATATGTATACGTAGATACCGACAGTTTCTAATGGCCGCTATGCGAAAGCTGAGCACTTGAGAAGTTGCAATGATCTATAACAGAGAATTATAGCAGTGGATGCAGCTATAGTTATGACATGAATAGCTGTATTGGCAATGGGCATAAGCAGATGGTTTTACCTTTAGTTGTATTTAGATTGTCACTGTTATATACGCAACAAGAAGTCGAAGGAGTTATCTAGGTATGTACAAAAATATCTATGTCACAAAGTTCTAGACGTGACGCTATTTACCGTACAATTAGGGGAATTCGCTTGAGTGAATCAGTTACTGTAGGTCAATAGGATAACCACATTTTATCAGATTGTTTCATCCCGAGATACTAAAGAAGATGATGTTCTTCGTTTTAGTAACATGCTGGATTGGTAAGTACTGTGTAGTTTCTCTCGCAGGTTAATACCGTTCTGGTTCTGCTTTTTACTCGCACAAAGTGTATATTTACGATGCAAATACTTTTATAAAGGCATTGCTGCCGGTGCTGGTGTTGATGATGATGATGATGAGATTGAGTCGCTGAAGGTTTCTGAAGGAGAAAACCTCACCATCTCTATTCCGATCAAGAAATGGGACAAAGATCCTCAGGTTTTGGTTATCCATCTCAAGAACTCCTCACAAGAACGGATAGCGCAGATAATCTGTCATAATGGAGTCTGTGAACACGAGTGCTGGAGATCCGGAGTTTCTCTGTTATCGGATGGACAGAATGTAACTCTGATCCTCATGAACTTAAGCTACAGTCAAAGAGGGGTTTACAAGGTTTGCAAACTGAGCAGTAGACACCCAGATAACAAGATTTACAACATCACCGTCTGTCGTAAGTATTATACAAGCACGTGGAATTATCTTTGATTTACTGAAGAATCACGAAGTGTCTTATGAAATATTTTGTAGCAGTTGCATCATAATCATTTCGCAGAACAGTAAAAAGACACCAGTATATATTTGGCCAGTTATGAGAAATAATTGCTTATTTTGAGGAATTTAGATAATAAATCCTGACACTGACATTGTCATTTCATGACA
The DNA here is from genome assembly GCA_019740295.1 of Labeo calbasu. Taxonomy (NCBI): domain Eukaryota; kingdom Metazoa; phylum Chordata; class Actinopteri; order Cypriniformes; family Cyprinidae; genus Labeo; species Labeo calbasu. The sequence goes on from JAHKKF010538234.1 coordinate 9,090, forward strand.
TTTTATATGAATTGCAGTTTTTCTGTCTTCGGTAAGATGAATCTTAGCAACTATGCCATTCAAACGAATAGGCTTAGATATGTGTGCATATTTAACGATAGTAGCAGAATAAGCAAGAAAGTCACGTTTTAAAACAATCAATGACTGAACTCAAGTGACCTGTGGGTGGACTGCCGAGTCGAACCACATGTTGCATCATAACAATACGTCATGAGGGGCGCGTGTGCACGCGGATGTGACATCAGTCGCAACAGTACATCTGGGTAAAGTACTTCTGGTAAAGTTATGTTGTTTTGTACAATACATTACGCAAGGTTTATACCAGGAGCGTCGTTAGGGCCAATGATTAGGGGCTCGAGCCCTGAAAGATTTTCTTTAGCCCCGAGTGTTTTTGTATCGCCGTATGATTTCCGAGGAATTCACGGAATTTGTCAAAGTTTGAATGAATTAATCCAAAGCCGGTCATTTCCTTTACTACACTTGACGATCAAGGTGATTTCAGCATCTGGCATAAAAATGCATGATAAATGCATGATAAAAATGCATGAACAACATCTGCTGTGAGAGTACTTCGTGAGCAGATCACGGTTTCATTTGAGTAAACCAGGGTTATATACTCACAGAAATGTGGTATTCACGGAAACCCGTCAAAATAAAAGTACGGTTTAGCTTGTGTAGACATTGTGGCAGAAATATATTACTATCATTCAGTAAAATGTATGTACTGCTACTACTACTACTACTGTTGAAACATTACTAAAACTTTGTTACACAATATTTCTTCCATATTTTACATTGTATTAGTACATCCCCTTTATTTGCCAGAAAATAACATTTAATTTTCATGAATTAAAAGATAAATTAATATTTTATGCCTTTTCATAACCAGAAAAAAATAAAATACACAACACAGAATTTCATAAGGCTGTTGTAGAAATAAATAAAAGTTGTTTTATGCATTTAAATAAACATGATAAATATAAGGTGAGAAAAAATAAAACATTTCATAGGGCCCTAAACGTAACTTTTGATGAATTAAAGTTAAATTGTATAAAAGTTTAATTGTTTTAACTAATTAGACATGTTTTTGATTAATACAATTTAATTTACCCATTAAAAAGGAGTCCAGAAAAATTAAAACAGAAAAAAAAGAATTTACAAAAAAAAAAAAAATGGGGCCCTATTTTTGCATGCAAATATATATTTTTAAATGTATTATTTTATTTGTGTAATATATTTTTGTAAAGTTATAATTTTGTAATAATACTTTGATATGTTTGCTGTTTGCAGTGATTACTATTTACTACTTTTTATAATGTAACAATGTTGTTTTGTGCCACTGCTTTGGTAAAGTATCTGTCAAATGAACTAAAATCGAAAGTACAATATGACTTTGCTCACACGATGACTTCATGATCCTCAGGTCATTAACCTTTTTTCTTTGTTCAATTTGCGCACTGCGCATGGGTTAACTTATAGCTCTTATTTTTGAACTCTCAAAGTGCACCAGATTAATGAATTTAACTTTAAAATATATAATTTTTTTTTTCCCTGGGGGCATGCCCCCCTGACCTCCCTAGAAGGATCCAGTTTCACCCACCTGTGTCTAACAAAATCTTACGTAATTATGATGTGAGCTCCCATCCACCGCTGCTAGCCCCTGATGTTTTCAAATCCTAGAAACACCCCTGGTTTATACAGCAAAATAACAAAATATCATCAAACGATGTACAGACGGATTGATTAATCGGTTGATATCCGAATTTCTGTGTGCAGAGTGATCAAACATATCTTAATAGTTGAAGGCTCAAAATAGACAGAAACTCACTCGAGTGTATTCATGTTATTAAGGTGATTTGAAACATGGGTTTTTAATCTTTAGGTGCCACAGACCCCTAAATAAGAAAATCCTCATGTGAGGGACCACAATCCTGTAATTTGTAGGATACACAAGAACATTATTTTTTTAAAACTGTAGTACTGTACTGATAGATGTATTAAAAATGTTTTTTTTTTTTTTTATATATTTATGTTTATTATTTAACCTTTTTACATTCTTTTTGTTTGTTTGTTTTTACATTGCTTTTCTTTAATTTTTTTCAAGTTTTCCCTAGAACTCTTCCCCTGTCCATATGTAGGGGGAAAGAAGGGACGTTTGCAACACTTTTTGCATGTCCTTTAGTTTCTCAGAGAATGTTTGTATTAGAAAGCCAAAATTTGAAATTTTCCACAACAGGGGGCAGTTGCAACATTCATTTAAATTAAAGTAAGTAATTAAATCATTCTTAAATATCATTTAGCAATTTCTTTATTTTATTTGTGCACAGACAGGGTCTTCAGTAAGGTAAATTGGCTGTATAAAACCAAAGAATAGTAAACAGAAAAACATTTTCAAGTAACAAGTAGATTTTTAACCT
>JAHKKF010538235.1:0-10656 GCA_019740295.1 Labeo calbasu
GAACGGATAGCGCAGATAATCTGTCATAATGGAGTCTGTGAACACGAGTGCTGGAGATCCGGAGTTTCTCTGTTATCGGATGGACAGAATGTAACTCTGATCCTCATGAACTTAAGCTACAGTCAAAGAGGGGTTTACAAGGTTTGCAAACTGAGCAGTAGACACCCAGATAACAAGATTTACAACATCACCGTCTGTCGTAAGTATTATACAAGCACGTGGAATTATCTTTGATTTACTGAAGAATCACGAAGTGTCTTATGAAATATTTTGTAGCAGTTGCATCATAATCATTTCGCAGAACAGTAAAAAGACACCAGTATATATTTGGCCAGTTATGAGAAATAATTGCTTATTTTGAGGAATTTAGATAATAAATCCTGACACTGACATTGTCATTTCATGACATTTTATATGAATTGCAGTTTTTCTGTCTTCGGTAAGATGAATCTTAGCAACTATGCCATTCAAACGAATAGGCTTAGATATGTGTGCATATTTAACGATAGTAGCAGAATAAGCAAGAAAGTCACGTTTTAAAACAATCAATGACTGAACTCAAGTGACCTGTGGGTGGACTGCCGAGTCGAACCACATGTTGCATCATAACAATACGTCATGAGGGGCGCGTGTGCACGCGGATGTGACATCAGTCGCAACAGTACATCTGGGTAAAGTACTTCTGGTAAAGTTATGTTGTTTTGTACAATACATTACGCAAGGTTTATACCAGGAGCGTCGTTAGGGCCAATGATTAGGGGCTCGAGCCCTGAAAGATTTTCTTTAGCCCCGAGTGTTTTTGTATCGCCGTATGATTTCCGAGGAATTCACGGAATTTGTCAAAGTTTGAATGAATTAATCCAAAGCCGGTCATTTCCTTTACTACACTTGACGATCAAGGTGATTTCAGCATCTGGCATAAAAATGCATGATAAATGCATGATAAAAATGCATGAACAACATCTGCTGTGAGAGTACTTCGTGAGCAGATCACGGTTTCATTTGAGTAAACCAGGGTTATATACTCACAGAAATGTGGTATTCACGGAAACCCGTCAAAATAAAAGTACGGTTTAGCTTGTGTAGACATTGTGGCAGAAATATATTACTATCATTCAGTAAAATGTATGTACTGCTACTACTACTACTACTGTTGAAACATTACTAAAACTTTGTTACACAATATTTCTTCCATATTTTACATTGTATTAGTACATCCCCTTTATTTGCCAGAAAATAACATTTAATTTTCATGAATTAAAAGATAAATTAATATTTTATGCCTTTTCATAACCAGAAAAAAATAAAATACACAACACAGAATTTCATAAGGCTGTTGTAGAAATAAATAAAAGTTGTTTTATGCATTTAAATAAACATGATAAATATAAGGTGAGAAAAAATAAAACATTTCATAGGGCCCTAAACGTAACTTTTGATGAATTAAAGTTAAATTGTATAAAAGTTTAATTGTTTTAACTAATTAGACATGTTTTTGATTAATACAATTTAATTTACCCATTAAAAAGGAGTCCAGAAAAATTAAAACAGAAAAAAAAGAATTTACAAAAAAAAAAAAAATGGGGCCCTATTTTTGCATGCAAATATATATTTTTAAATGTATTATTTTATTTGTGTAATATATTTTTGTAAAGTTATAATTTTGTAATAATACTTTGATATGTTTGCTGTTTGCAGTGATTACTATTTACTACTTTTTATAATGTAACAATGTTGTTTTGTGCCACTGCTTTGGTAAAGTATCTGTCAAATGAACTAAAATCGAAAGTACAATATGACTTTGCTCACACGATGACTTCATGATCCTCAGGTCATTAACCTTTTTTCTTTGTTCAATTTGCGCACTGCGCATGGGTTAACTTATAGCTCTTATTTTTGAACTCTCAAAGTGCACCAGATTAATGAATTTAACTTTAAAATATATAATTTTTTTTTTCCCTGGGGGCATGCCCCCCTGACCTCCCTAGAAGGATCCAGTTTCACCCACCTGTGTCTAACAAAATCTTACGTAATTATGATGTGAGCTCCCATCCACCGCTGCTAGCCCCTGATGTTTTCAAATCCTAGAAACACCCCTGGTTTATACAGCAAAATAACAAAATATCATCAAACGATGTACAGACGGATTGATTAATCGGTTGATATCCGAATTTCTGTGTGCAGAGTGATCAAACATATCTTAATAGTTGAAGGCTCAAAATAGACAGAAACTCACTCGAGTGTATTCATGTTATTAAGGTGATTTGAAACATGGGTTTTTAATCTTTAGGTGCCACAGACCCCTAAATAAGAAAATCCTCATGTGAGGGACCACAATCCTGTAATTTGTAGGATACACAAGAACATTATTTTTTTAAAACTGTAGTACTGTACTGATAGATGTATTAAAAATGTTTTTTTTTTTTTTTATATATTTATGTTTATTATTTAACCTTTTTACATTCTTTTTGTTTGTTTGTTTTTACATTGCTTTTCTTTAATTTTTTTCAAGTTTTCCCTAGAACTCTTCCCCTGTCCATATGTAGGGGGAAAGAAGGGACGTTTGCAACACTTTTTGCATGTCCTTTAGTTTCTCAGAGAATGTTTGTATTAGAAAGCCAAAATTTGAAATTTTCCACAACAGGGGGCAGTTGCAACATTCATTTAAATTAAAGTAAGTAATTAAATCATTCTTAAATATCATTTAGCAATTTCTTTATTTTATTTGTGCACAGACAGGGTCTTCAGTAAGGTAAATTGGCTGTATAAAACCAAAGAATAGTAAACAGAAAAACATTTTCAAGTAACAAGTAGATTTTTAACCTGTTTGCTTAAATAAAAAAGGAGAGATACCTAACTATTAAAAAGGGGTTCATTATTAATCCATACAATTACAATTATGTAATGTTATGGCAAGATTTTAAATCAATGTTGTAGTAAGGGACAGCATGTTGGGATGGTTGCAACAACGTGTTGCAACTGTCCCTACACTGATAGCCGTGATAAAACTTGGTATATTAGCTTGACACAATATCATTGACACACGCTAGCTATGTCTATTAGAAGCTCAGAAAACACTGATTAAAATGTTATGTGTTTACATTGTGTCACACAAACAACTTAGACACTATGACCAAAAATCTGATCTTTTTTATAGAAGGAATGATCACATGTGGCTGATTTCTTCCAGGTAGGATGAGGGGCCAATAAAACATGTGCAGTATGAATATCATCACTGTAGCTTGTGTCTGCTTGAAGAAATAAGCCATGTTACAACTGGCCCTTGTTGCAACCGTCCCCAGTCTCCCCCATGGATATTTATTACAGTTAAAAATTAATCCGTTTTTGTTCTTGTTGTTTCTTACAGAGCCTCCATTCACTACCATCAACCCTGAACCACCACCATCTGCCGTGAACAGTAAATCTGCACAGTTTACTGCAGGAATAAGCGCAGCTGCAGTGGTCCTGAGTTTAGTTGTCATCACTGCTGCTGTCACTGGTTTTGTTTATAGCAAAAACAGGAAGGCAAGTATCATTACAGAGCAATTTATCTTAATCTGTTTTATGACGACATTAAAAAATAGCTGTGCGTCTTGAAAAACATTCTGCTTATTTCCCAAAAAACAAACAAAAAAAAAAACAAAAGCCCACTATTACCTAACTTGATGACAGTGAGTTCAAAAACATCAATAAAAACTTTTCGTTATGTACATTTGTCCAAAATAAGAATAAATGGTCAAGTACTCCAATATCAGAGGACACAAACACAAGTTTATTATTTTCACTTGGTTTGCATGGCATCCTGTAATTGTGTTTTTTTTTTCTGTTGACTTACAGGTAACAAGAGACCGTAGCTTGCAGGTGGCACAGTATCATGATAGTTACTTATAATTACTAAATTACTGCAAGCTCATCCAGTGCAGGACTAAGCTGAATGGGATAAAAAGACGAGTCGACTGCAAGTAATCAAATGGTCATTTCAATGAGGAATGTAACCATTGGTGCTGCCACTGGGACACTGGTGCTGATTTCCTAAGTGATTGCAGGTGATTCTGCTGCTTTTGAGCAGCACCTACTGGCACAACAGCTGCTAATTATAACAATGTGTATGTATCCTTGAACTTTACAAGACCTTGTCCCAATGATCATTCTTATAGCATTTATTTGTGTTTTAAGCATTGAAGATTGTCCACTATTTTACACAGATGATACATTCTTTTTGTCAAGTTAGAAATGTGCAATCTCAAAGTCATATTGATCATTAAATTTTAACTTATTTTATTTCCTAATGATACTAAATACATGTTTGTCAAGTTGCCAGACATGATTTGATATATTGCAGTATTATTTGCCTCTTTTAGTAGAATATATAGAATAATATTTATATAAAAAGTCACACTAATTTCATTTTGGCTTATAAAGGCATATAAATGGGTAGCTCAGTAATTCTTATTTTAGGTATTTATGTAGCACATTCTCTTGTCACTAACTTGTCAGCACCTTATAAACTTTAACAACTTTATTAGTAAGTCTATCATAGCTTTTGTGATTAGTTTGCTAATTCTGATATTTTTATATATTTGATTTTATATTTTGATTTTTGGAACCAACATGTATTTTCATCAAACCCTAACTTACCAGTAGAGATTCAAGACTGTTGTGTTTGAAAAGATACACAGCAACAGTATCACTGAATCATTTATGTGCTGTTGCTTTTTGACCAAGATAACTGCCTATTAAAGCTATATTATTATTTGTCTTGTATAAACTGTTAGTAGCATTGTAAGATTTTTGTATTGTCTGTGCCTTCTGTTAATTACATGCATTGTTTGTATTTATTTTCCTGTTGTTGTTATATATATATATATATATATATATTATTTATTTATAAATTCAAGTGTTTCTGAAGACGATACATTTACCACAGTGTTTCCTGAAATCTGCAAAATGTCTCCATAGTACTACAGAACAGGTTAAAACTGAATATGCAATATGAATATGCAATTGATTGGACTGAAAGAAATAAAAAAAGTTGGGAAAAAAGACCTAATAATTCTGTTTTTTAATGCTTGGCTATGCTTTGTGTGTTGTCCAATCTGATTCTTGTAATGTAACAATAGAAAGTAAACATACACACTTATTGAAGAAATTATCAGATTTATATTAGTGTCCCTAATTATCATTAGCTGTGAGATGTGCTAAAAAAATGTTAATTCTAGACCTATAAAAGACCTATACACAAATATACAAAAAGTACAAGTATAAAAATTGCATATTGTCTAATAAAAAAAAAGTGAATATGGCCATTAATTACCAGTTAAACACTGGTGTAAGGAAATATTTATATATACAGTAAGCTGTTTCAATGTCAAATGTACTGAATATACAACAGATCACACAGAATGAAAGCCTCCTTGTTATGATAGAAATTTTTTTTTTTTTAGAGTATACTGTATATTAAAGAGCTTATTCATCATTTTTGTTAGATAAAAACTGGTTCACCGTTATACCCAATATACCCAAAATACCGGTAACTTTTAAGAGTGAAAAGGGAGAAGGCAATTACACCAAATCTCACAAAAATATGATCATCACACAGAAGCAGCAGCTCTTTTCTGAGATGAGCTGAACCTCAGATGCTCAACCAGAAAAACAACAGTGGCGATTCCCACCAGACCAGACAGAACCAGACGAATCAGAGCCTCGGTGACGCCACAGTGATCCAGACAATCTGAAAAAGATGAGAGTTCATCATGAACATCTGTCTCATCAAATGTCTTTGTCTGTGAAGACACAAAACTGCACAAAGGTCATTGTGGCAGAAAGAGAGTTCTGTGGTAAATGTAGTTTGATTTCTTGTACCTTCCTGTCGTGGGCAGATCTCTTTTGTGTGAAGTTGGATGCTCACTGGATTCACAGATGTACAGCTGTAGGTCTCTGGATCATTATAATGGAATTTTAATGGTAAACTGAGGTTGATGCTGAGATCAGGATTGCTGGTCTGGTTCAACATTTCACCCTCTTTATACCATGAGATGAACACACCTTGATCATTTCTTACTGAGCAGAACACAGAGCACACTTCTTCTGTTTCCTGTGATGTACCTGAAAGAAATTAAAGATGCTTACATTTTTACTACTATTATAATTTGCAACAAGGCTTATTTATGTTATGGAATAAAGATAAATAATAGTTTTTGTCTTGCAATTCTGACTTTTGTCAGAATTCTGACTTTCTGAGTTTGCATCTCTTTTATTTATTTATTTTTTTGGCTGCATGCATATGTGGAATTCTGGAAAAAAACAAGTCAGAATTGTGAAAAATAAATAAATAAGGCTGAATTGTGATATACACATTGGCAATTGTGAGGAAAAAAGTCTGAATTGTGAGATAAGAAGTGGCAATTTCTTTTCAGATTTTTATTCCAAGGCAAAAATAAAGTGTCATGGTAAATTGTATTATTATAGAAATCATAAAGACAGACCTGTAGATTGTTGAACACTGCTCCTGATGGCAGGTCTAGAGACAGGTGCTTTACGACAAAAGGAAAGAAAAAAATCACATTGAAGAAGTCAATACTGCAGTGAAATAATCATTATACCAAATCTAGTCATAATGAGTGTAAATTTTCCCTTGATGCATCTGTGCGAAACGAGTGCTTTGTCTGCCAGTGTCAAATGTCCACAGTATCTGAATGTCTCCCTTAAGATCATCAACTCCAGGATGCAGATTGAGAACACCTTCCTCCATCACTTTAACTGTTTCGGCACCATCAACCTCTCCACCGACTGGAACAATATGAAAACAGGTTAATTACAGGTGAACGCTAATATAAAATTGACAGTTGATGGTTTCTAAACACCTGTTGAATTTCAATGGTTTGCTGTTCTGTGCAGTCAGTAGTTCACCACATTAAACACACCGTGGTCGACACAAACCAAACAAACCTGATTTAATGCAGTCTAGTGTCATATTTGTCATGCATACACTTTAAATAAAGCAGTAACCAATTATCATTCTCAAGGACTGTTTGAAAGATACTAAATGTGAATCATTTTGAACATGCATAAAAACACGCTAGACCAACAGTGCATGGTTGTCTGAACATTTTCATATCAGATTAGTTGAAATGTCCCAAAATGCATTGCTGCATGCAAAAAGAGATGTAACTGCTATAGTATTATAGCTTAGCACCTGACCTTGTTTATTTTTGTCATCACTATTAGTTAACTGCTGTGTGGTGATGATAAAGACTTCTTTATCATGTTCTTTATCACGTTTCTTTTGTTGATTTTCACTGTTGCTGAGGTTTGTGTGTTGTGGTTGAGAGGAACTAACCTTCAGAGAAGAAGATTGTAGACTTGTCTTAACCAGATTTAAGATTTTTTGCACAAGTTGGATCGAAGATTAGCATAGTGGCCAAAAATCAAGACCTGACAGACAAACAGCTGATTGAGCTCTAATACGTTTTTTAATTAATTATAAGATTTTTGACTGTTTTTCATGCATGTTTGTAAAGCAACACTAGCAGGTCTGTGGTTTGAGAATACATGATCTAAGGTGGGTTAAAGGAAGTCGTTTCAGAGAGTAATGCATGCAAAGGACAGAAGTTGTTTCCTTAAAGAATGAAACCAACAGCAGTAATGACATTTTTGCAAGAAGAAAAATTTTGCAAGAAAATGCATTTTTAACCTTTCTTTCTTTCTTTCTTTATTTATTTATTTCTCTCTCTCTCTTTCTTTCTTTGAATGTAAAGATACACAGTATAAGTTGGCAGGAAGTGGTTATCACTCTTTACACTAAGGTGACTTTTGTATAATGTTTTATTTTTCTGATCTGTGGATGTTATGCAACATCGAGCAGCACTTCCACTATTTAGCTCATTTATTCTAAATTCAACTAAATACAAAGCAATGACTAAAACAAAGAACATTCAGAACATTCATACAGTACACTATTTTATATTGTTATAGCTTAGATTTGTTATGAATTGTGCATATTTACTAAAGATAAAGCAATATTTCATACTGTTTGTTGGACAGGTCATGTTTATCTGCATTTTCACACAAAAGTTCATGCAAGTCAATTAAGGATTGTTCATTACAGGCATGGAACTGTAGTTTAGATTCTGAAACATAACGTACTGGTGATAATAAGACAATTCTATTTGCCTAACTTTAAAATATACATATAATATGTGTATCTTACCCTCCACACAGATGAAATATAAGATGAAAGCCCACATAATGATGAATGTATTTGTTGATATTTGTTTAATGTAGTTGTTGCTCTATCGATGATGCCCCTGAAACTCAGCTGAGCCAGACGGAGTTTTGAGGAAGTGACCTGCAAAGAAATCAGTTGCATGGCTTCTACCACAAGATAGAAGTGCTGTACTGAAAACTGACTCTCAAATACAGGTCCAGTCCGCTCACCTTTATAACAGAGGGACAAGACAATAGAACTGTTTGGCAAAGATTTATATTTAAATGAATTAAGAAAACAACTAAGCCTACATGTATTATATTTAATTAAAATGCATTTGTTAGTTTTTTTCTTTTGTTCTATAGATTTGTTATTTTTATGACTGAATGTCATAAAAATCAGTAATATAAATGTATTAAATATAGACTAAATTAAATAAATATATTACATTTAATTAAATAAATAAACACATTGTAGTATTCCTTTTTGTAGTAGGCCTATTTCCTTTCTGCTTTGTGTTTTTTTTTTTTTATTGATTCACCGAAAAAAAGTCGAAGGGGCGGGAAAATAGAGTGGACAAAAAAAGTGCACGAAGAAGTTACGTAACGTGAGAGGCGTTTCTACCTCTCTTCAGGATTTTTGGCGTCTTGTAGATCGTGAATGGATTTTATCGTTCGTTTGTGAGTACTCTTGAAATACACACGAGTCCCATCAAAGCATGCTAAGGCACATAAGCCAAGGGAATTGCTAACGTCTGACTATATATTTAGATTATTATGATTCTGCTTGTATTTGCTTGCGAGTTAATTTTTGTCATATAACGAAATTCATTAAGAGTTGCAGTTAGTACGAACTTAAGGTTATGTTACACATAAAGTCTACCGCAAATTGTCGCTTATTCAGCCTTCCGTTAAAAAATTCCAGAGGAGGTTTTTGTTTATGTTTAGGTAATCTGCGTTACTTGTGTTATGAGAACTGAATACAGACTGATCACTTGCAATATGTAAACTATAGGACATTATAGAAAGCCTAATGGACGTTGGGTGTTGTTTTTAACTACCACGTTTTTATGTAAACATTTTGGACATAGTTGAGATCCTTAGTGAGGACTTTTTAGTTTTATGCCCAGTAATATTTACATCATAAAATAACGTTTATTTTAAAGTGTATAAGATTTATTTATTTATTCATTATCATTGGTTCTTGTGATCATAATATGACATGTTTGAATATGCCCAAAGGTGAATGGGGTTTAAGAGCTATTGCAGATAGCAGATGTGCATGACTGCACCCATCATTTGATTTATTATTGAATGCCATTTCAATGCCGTTTGGTGTTTCTAGATGTTAAATGTTTAGATGAACAGGTGAAACCACAGGCTTTGAGTTGAGAGGTAACCAGGTTGTGATGTTGAAATATTATTGCCTGATGGTTGTCTAGGATACAACACACTTGCTATTGACACAGTTGTCACGATAGACCACAATCAATCAAATATGCAAGTACACCAAACGAAATGACTGGAAACTATGTAAATTGTGCAGAAATCTTAACTCTCTAATCTCTTGGTTTGGTTGCATGTTAGTTTTTTTAAGGGGTCATTTGGTGGATGATTTCATTTGGCATTTGGTTGATGTGAGAGCAAATCTTGTAGAGCCACATGTTCATTAAATGATTCTATTTATTGACATATTTAGTACATATTTAAGATGAGCTTAATATAATGAACACATAATGAGCTACATATAACTGGTATTCAGAAAACATTATGTTCAGTTCCTTACTGATTCAAAGTACAGCAGATCTGAAGGGAATGTTCTCCCAAAAATCATCCTTTTATTAACCTTCATGCAATTTCAGAGCTGTATATATTTCTTTCCATCTAAAAATATCTAATATGAAAATCATTTGCATCCAGTGTTGTTTAGAGTCAACATGTCTTCAAAATATACTTTTGTGTTCTGCAGAAAAAAGAAATCCAGGTTTAGAATGACACAATCATATCTGACAGTTTTCACAAGAAAAGCAGTATTTGTTTGTCTATTGCTTTTTGCAACACCAAAATACAGGAAGCACCTCTAACAAAAGGGGAGTTTTCCAACTCTTTTGAGGTAGAGAAAAGGATGCACAAAGCCTGAAAAGAGCCCAAGGCACAAGGCCCCAGTCCAGGACAAAAGAAACCTATTTAAATCTATAAGATAATAAAGCACAAGAGAAATAATCATAGGACCGTACATAAGAACTGCAGATGCCAACACAATCCGAATGATCCGAAAAGCCTTGAGTTTGTCTTGATTCACTCCTTGATTCACTTTCCTCTTAAAGTTGTCACCAGGTCCAGGATGCTTCAGAGCCTTCAGGACCATCAAGCAGCTGAACACTTTGATGCTGAAAAAAACAAGCAGTTCTGGCAAAACTAACTGATGAAGTTCAATGATGTTCACTGAAA
>JAHKKF010538235.1:10706-24209 GCA_019740295.1 Labeo calbasu
TTTGCAACTGATGTTTATAACGTTGTTCATTTTGTCTTCACTATTAGTCAACTGTTGTGTGGTGATGATAAAAACTCATTTGCTGATTGTCAATGTCATTGAGGTTTGTGTGTTAAGTGTTGTGGTTGATGCACAAAATGTTAGATCCTATAGAGAACTTCATTTCACATTAATTGTCTTAAATAGGTTTAAGCTTGAAGTTTGGTATAATGGCTAAAAATCAAGACTTCCTGACCGACAAACAACTGATTGAACGACGATAAGGTTTTGAATTAATGACAAGATCTTTGATTTCTTCTTTTCATGCATGTTTGTATTGCAATGCTAGCAGGTCTGCGGTTTTACAGAACATGCATGATCTAAAGGGGGATAGAGGAAGTCTTTTGTGGTTTCAGACAATGCTGCATGTAAATGAAAGAAGTTACTTCTTTACCTTGAAAAGTGAAACCTACAGCGTAAATGAAAATATGGCCTCTTAACCTCTTTAGTTTAACACATGATGCAATTTTTTTAGAGAAATTACAAAAAATTATTCAAATTCACATTAAATGTTTTTCTTTCTAAATTTAGCTTTGTGTGAATGTAAAGAGACACAGTGTAAGTCAGCAGGAAATGGTTATGTCAGTGTTTCCACTAAGGTGACTGATGTAAAATATTAATAATACTTAAAAATTTTATTTATTTTTTCTGATTTGTTGATGTCGTGGCAACATCAAGAAATGGTTAGCTACAACTTTATCCAATAGCTGATTTATTCTAAATTTGACTATTAAATAATGACTAAAAAGTAAAGTCAGAACAATCATATACAGTATATTGATATAGATTAGATTTGTTGTGAATTGTGTATATAGTATTTACTAAAGATCAGAAATCAGTAAGTTCACGGTTATGCAAGTCGTAAAAAAATGTTTGCTAATCCGTAATCGTTCATACTAGAGTGGAACTTTGGTTTAGAGTTGCCAGACAAATTTTGTATTGAGGACAATTAAAGACCATTCCTTTTGCCCAAACTTAACAAAATTAAAACGTACATATAATGTGTGTATCTTACCCTCCATACAGATGAAATATAAGATGAAAGCCCACATGAATGTATTTGTTAATATTAGAGTTGTTGGTCCTTCGATGATGCACCTGAAACTCAACTGAGCAGATGGACTTTTGAGGAAGTGACCTGCAATGAATTCAGTTACATGGTTCAACCACAAGATGGCAGCGTGTGAGTGCGGTACTAAAAAACGACTCTAAAACACGTCCACTCACCTATATTACCTATAATAACTTTTTCCACCTGATTAAAAATGATATGCTGTTTAGGAAACTGGACATGAAACGGGAAACATTTTTTCATGTTTTTTTTCAACGTTTTTTTTTAATATAATTTCCCTGGTAATAGTTTAGTGTTTCTACTATTTTTTATAATTCTTTTGCCTCTTTTAATTGAGATTTTCAATTTCAATAATTGTGAAAACTACAAGTCTACCTTTATTATATGAACTAAAATATAATTTATTAGCTTTTCCTTTTGTTAGATTTCTTTTTTATTATTATTTGTTTTTTCTTAATTTTCTGAATGAACGTCATAAATACTATAAATCTTATTAAATATAAACTGTGCAATATGCTAAATATAATTAAATAAATAAATATGTTGTAGTATTCCTTTGGGGGGGAAAAGAAAATTTAAGAAGCGGGGAAAAAACCGAGTGGGCGGCTGCGCGCGCAGAGGTTGCAAAAAAGTGCGCGAAGAAGTGACTTGAACTTCACTGTGGCGGGAAGGATTGTTGGCATTTCGGATTTCTTTTCTCGATCGATTTGTGAATGGATTTTATCGTTCGTTCGTGAGTACTTTTGCCTGAAATATACATGCTTACCATCAATGCGTGCTAAGTATTGAAAGCCATGGGCATTGGTAGAATGGGCCGTCTGTATTAGATTACGACTCTACAGTGTTTTACTTGTGAGGTAATTTTTGTCATATCAGAATTCATTCAGATCTGCAGTACCCTCTAAAGGAATTAGACGTTATGTCACGTATAAAATTTGCCGCAAATTGTAGCTTAGTTCGGCCTTCCGTTGTGGGACAATATGGGAAGCCTAAAGAGAAGTTTTTGGGTGGATTTTAACTACCACATTTTGAAGTAAACCATTTGGACATGGATGAGACATAGTGGGGAGTTTCTAGTTTTATGTCCAGTAATATTTACATAATAAAATAACATTTTTTATGTGTAATATTTCAATATTTATTTAAATGATGGTTCAGTATGCATCCACAGTGGTCTACCTAACTTTGATAAGTAAATTCTTAGGTTTGTATTGCAATAAATAAATACTCTAAAACGAAACACAAATATCAACAAAACCAGTCCCCTTTCCTTCATTTTTAATTTGTCAAGCTTTTGGAAAAAAAAAAAAAAAAAAAAAAAAACAGTAATAGCCAAGATGCCACAACATATTTAACTTAAGTGACATCAGATGCATAGGTTCTTGTGATCTTAATATGGCTGGTTTGAATATGTCTAAAGGTGAATGGGGTTCAAGGGCTATTGCAGATATCAGGTGCGCATGACTGCACCCATCATTTGATTCATTATTGAATGCTGTTTTTAGATGTTAAATGTTCAGGTGAAACCACAGGCTTTGAGTTGAAAGGTATCCAGGTTGTGAGAGGATACACTTGTTATTGACACAGTTGTCACGATAGACCACAATCAATCAAATATACAAGTACACCAAACTACATGACTGGAAACTATGTAAATTGTGCAGAAACCTGAACTCTCTAATCTCTTGGTTTGGTTGCATGTTAGTTGTTTTAAGGGGTCTGACTTCATTTGGTGGATGCAGGATGATTTCTTTTGGCATTTGGTTGATGTGAAAGCAAATCTTGTAGAGCCACATGTTCATTAAATGATTCCCTTTATTGGTATGTTTAGTACTTATTTAAGATATCTAAATATAACGGACACATAATGAGCTACATATAACTGGTATACTAAGAAAACAGTATGTTCAGGTTCTTTCTGATTCAAAGTACAGCAGATCTGCTAAATCTCTTAAACACTGCTACCAGACAGGCTTTTGTAAGTCGACTGAAGGGAATGTTTTCCCAAAAATTATCTTTTACGAACCCTCATGTAATTTCAGAGCTGTATATATTTCTTTCTGTCTAAAAATATCTAATATGAAAATAATTTGCATCCAATGTTGTTTAGAGCCCACGTCTTCAAAATATACTTTTGTGTTCTGCAGAAGAAAGAAATCCAGGTTTAGAATGACACAATCATATCTGACAGTTTTCACAAGAAAAGCAGTATTTGTTTGTCTATTGCTTTTTGCAACACCAAAATACGGGAAGCGCCTCTAACAAAAGGGGAGTTTTCCAACTCTTTTGAGGTAGAGAAAAGGATGCACAAAACCTGAAGCGAGCCCAATGCACGAGGCCCCAGTCCAGGACAAAAGAAACCTGTTTAAATCTATAAGATAGTAAAGCACAAGAGAAATAATCATAGGACCGTGCATAAGAACTGCAGATACCAACACAATCCGAATGATCCGAAAAGCCTTGAGTTTGTCTTGATTCACTCCATCTTTCCTCTTAAAGTCGTCACCAGGTCCAGGATGCTTCAGAGCCTTCAGGACCATCAAGCAGCTGAACACTTTGATGCTGAAAAAAACAAGCAGCTCTGGCAAAACTAACTGATGAAGTTCAATGATGTTCACTGAAACCATAAAGCTTGAGATGACTATCAGAATCCATCCGATGATGGAAAAGGCGATCCTGTATTTCATGGGTCTGAGCTTCAAGAAGGTCACAGGATAGAGAACCCCTATGTAACGCTCCACACAGATGCCGCTATGAAACAAAGGACGACCGACTAACAGCAGCAGACTAGGAAAGTATATGCCAAACTTGCAATAAGTGCAATTAAAGAAATACTGCTGTATGATAAAAGCATAAGAAGAGCAGAAGACGACCTCAACGAGTGCTGCGTTGAAGATAAAGATTTCGGTGGACTGTCCCTGAATCATCTCTTTTATACTCAGCCACAGGATGTAACAGTTTGCCGGCACACCAAGAACCACGTTGATGCCGAGAGAGACGGCGATAAAATAGGAGGGTATAACATAGCACAAGCTGGAGGTCACTGAGAAAACTGATGGTTGGCACGTTGAATCGTTTGTTTGGTCCCACGTCACCATTTTTGAAGTCTAAGAAAAAGAAAATTGGAGGAGAGATTAGTGTAGAAGGAAATAATTGTAAACATTAAAAAAAAAAAGTTATAAAGAATGGTTCCTCACAAGAAAGTGTCCTTAGGTTTTTAAACAGACACATCCAATGCACTGCCAGCTGTGTAGCTTCACTCCAGTCGATTGAAGGTGGAACTGATTGTGGTTTGCTTTAAATGCTGCAGAACTGATTCATAGTTTAGATTTATGACTTATTGAGGAGTTTGAGACTTTCTAAGCAGTTTTGCATTGATGAATTATTCAAATTCAGTTTTTCTTACATGAGAAATGCAAATTAAACCATGCAAATGGAAGGCAATTTATTCCAACCACACGTTTGTTTGGGAAGTTAAATAATTTTGTTTACAGTGTTTAAAGTAAAAATAATGAATTTACATAGATCACAACAGAACAAAGATAAGAAAAATATTGTGATTTGTCCTTACACTGGCCTGAATTCATTTTCCCTGTTTCTCTGCTTTCTTCCATGTCGTAACTGTAAGCCCATATACTGTTCTGTTCTCACGCTTGACTTACATTGTGCATGCTCATCATGATTTTTTTTATGAATTCAATTAACTGCACAGCCCTTGTACAATATATTCAGAACTGTTTTTTGCAGCAGACCTGGGATTTGAGGAAGAGATTGTATCATTTTCAAATCTTGTGCTTGTTTTTCATGATGAAATTTCAAAATGACTTTGACAGAAGTTAACAGAATAGGACCTCACAAGCATAAGTTAAAACGGCTAATTTATTCATAGATTACAAGATTCTCATAGGTCTCAACATTGTGAAGTTTATCACTGGCAAAATCTATCATTATTTTTCTTTGTCCTGGCAGCTTTGGTGTGAACTACACTTTGGCGGTGGCAAACTCTTTAGGACCAACTGTTCCAACCCTGCCAAGAGAAAAAAAAAACTGTTACAGCCATGCAACTTACAGTTTTTTTTTCATGCGATGAGTTGAAATGACACCAGGTATGTCTACTGGAGGAATGAGGGAATGTAGTTTCACACCCCGGTCCTGAGTGATCAGGTGACTTACTCATGAGTGATAGGTTTGCTCTCGGTCAGGTTGGCACCATGTGAACACACAGTTTTCCAAGGGCTCCGGAAGTGGGTTCTGTAGCGCTATATCTGCTACCAGGTTCCGGCCTACTTTTGGGACACCCAGGATCTGTGGACTGAATTGATTCAGATTAAATATGAACATCCTTTTCTGGCTAATGGTTGCAGGCTTGCCATCTAGTGGCTATGGGTTCTTACTTCTAGATCAGCACTTTGCCAGGTTAAGAGCTGGTGCTTTGGGTGTCGAAAGACAAAGAACTAATTTGAAGTGAATAAGTGAATAATCTGAAGTACCTTTACCCACTATAAGGAATCTGTTGCACAGTGGAAATGTTTTATGGATGGTATCTCATGGAAATAAAGATGCCAATAAAAATGTAACTTTATTAACTTTATCTTGTTTAATTTTGGCTTCACAATGCATACCATATGGAGTCGTCAGCAATGTTCTCATCAAATTCATTGTAGAAACGCTCCATTATTAGGTCTCCATTGCTGTCACGTGCTGATCCAAAGTTAGTGACAACTGTGCATGGGATTCCCAGAGCTCTGGACACTGAAACATGAATCAGACACAAAATTGAGATCTGGTCTTATTATATCTGATACAGGAGTATTTCTAGCCTTTCATCAGTACTGGGACACAGATCTCCCATCAATAGTGTGCACATATTTGATAGTCCTTTTAAATCCTGTTTGGATATAAATGGATATAAATTGTCTTTACCTTTGGCCCACAGTCGTTCACCAGCTGCAAGCTGCTTTGTCATTGACAAATGACAATTTGCAAGTTGGTAAATGATAAATCAAACTGAATAGTGTTTTCACAATGTGTCATCAATTGGCCATATTGGTGGCATTGAACATAACTGGAATAGTTTGCTAATTATTGCTGAAAATGGTCAGTTATTGTCATGTTTTGGCCTGTACTAATCGGTCACGTTGGGAAAAATATTTGGAGTACTAAAGACTGCCAAAAGTTATAACAAATTAAGGAGAAGAGTGCAATAAACTGTCTAAGGAACAAAAGACGTTTGTGGTTGGCCATATTGAACCAGGATTTCCAGTGCAAGAATCTTGACAACATTCATTCTTCTTATTATTTCCAGTCGGGGAGGTGAAATATTAGGCCAATATCTTAATTAATACTGCTCATACTAATCTTTACCACCTACTAACTTTAGTTTTTCAAAATATTGTGCCCTTTCCTGCTTACTAAATCCTTCTCTATAGGATTTAGCAGCTTCCACACTTTTTCCCATGGTTTAGACAGCATAAATTAGCAAAACAATGTATTCAGTAGTACATTAACTGTGCAATCCATGCTGTTGTTTACATCCAAGTATCACCAATATGGCTGTGCATCCAGGTAACTGAGCAAAACATGACGTAAGTGCAAACCCTCTATTGCAAACAATTTCAGACCTTTTTGCAAAAGATCAACTACATAAAAAGAGTGATTCATTCACTTGTCTGGCACCATTAGTTCTAAACAGCTGTAGAAAACAGATCAAAATTAACACAAATAAACCTCAGAATTTTCCATACTGCTAAAAAGCACAGTAACACGATGCATCTGCTTGCTAATTTGTTGAGTGACTGTTAATAGATTGTGATCATTTTTGCAGAAGATACTGAATCACCTGTGCAGGCAACAACTGCGAACACCCAGCACTGCCCATAACGCACCGCCCTGCAGCCGTCATTACTCCACTGACGCAGAATTGAGCAGCTGTCTTTCCATACGGTGGGCTTCACGCTGTCCTCATAGTCACCTGACCAGCTACCCACCAGAACTCCTTTATCACCTAGACTGTTGATCTGGATGGTACAAAACGACATAATGGTGAATTTTACACTTGAAAGCAACTTTTTTTCGGTGCATGTAAAAATGTTATGCTGCTAGAATACTATACAACTAGTCTCAAAATAAACAGAATGTGATAGTTTTGCTTAGAGTAACTTTAGTAATATTTTAGGGATGTAACTGACCATGGCGCTAATGACACGAGTCACATAAATAGGGTTCCTCCTCTCAGAACATTCCAAAACTGTGTCACTTATGTAGTTTTGACTTTCATCTAAAATCTGAAGACAGATGTCCAGAATGCCAGGCTCGAACTGTGGAAACCCAGAAATCTTGTTTTGGACAGTGACTTGTCTTAGATAGATCTGTTTGCTGTAAATGGTGCTTCTCAATATTGGTCTTCAATGACAAAACTGCTTACGTTTGCACCAGGGGTTAAAAAGCAGGACAAACTCTCCCAGACTGGCTTCTTCTCCCAGATCCAGGATCAGTTTATAGACAGCTATAGAAGCCTTTGGGTGTGAGCACATGGTCAGAGATACTGTGCTGTCAGACGTCTCTGCTGTGGAGATGAATTTACTGAGGCTGAATTTGGCTTTGGTTTGTGCGTCCACTGAGGGTATGGGACCTGAAATCCAACAGAAGATATGAATGGATGAACAAGTATCTTAAATGTGACATGCATGTTTTGAAGCCTTTAAATCATGTTGCTAATAATATACTTGTGAATGATTTAATAACTGTGTGCACCATTACTGTCGTGCCTTTCAGCACTGTAAATCCTCTAAATACAGGAGTAACTTCACTGTCATGGGGTGCACCGTAATTAAACCGGCCCTGATTTATTGTAAGTATTTTAACAAGTAATTTAAAGTTACTTGTTAAAATATCTTTAACAAGTAACAAGAATGAAAGTAAAACAAGTCTCAATGCTCTTCATGCATGTTACTGGTGATTTGTCAGTGCATGTTATTCATTAAAAAAAAAAAGTTTATCATAATTGTCATTATATTCATTAATAAAATTATTCTTTTTCAGCTGACATCACCAAACCTTTGAGGTGGATGCCTATTGTGATGATCTAGGTATTAATTTTTCATTGTACTGTTGTCTGATATTGTTCATATACTGTTCATTCACAAAGCATTTTTAATTGTGTTGATTGCCAATTTATTATTGTTTCTTGTAGGCGTTGAAACTGCACTACCACCCATTATACTAGATACCGTAGTTGCACAGTCTTTCACGGTTTCCATTAACAGCCATTCAAAGATATATAAAAATGAACTTTTCTGCAAACAACATTTACAATATAAGTATTTAATATACACTGACCAAAATTATAAACGCAACACTTTTGTTTTTGCCCCCATTTTTCATGAGCTGAACTCAAAGATCTAAGACTATGTACACAAAAGGCCTACTTTTTTAAAATATTGTTCGAAAATCTGTGTTAGTAAGCACTTCTCCTTTGCCGAGATAATCCATCCACCTCACAGGTGTGGCATATCAAGATGCTGATTAGACAGCATGATTATTGCACAGGTTTGCCTTAGGCTGGCCACAATAAAAGGCCACTCTAAAATGTGCAGTTTTACTGTATTGGGGGTGTCTGGGGAGGTCCGAAAACCAGTCAGTATCTGGTGTGACCACCATTTGCCTCACGCAGTGCAACACATCTCCTTCATACACACAATGCCATACACACTGTCTGCCATCTGCCTATACAGTGAAAACTGGGATTCATCCATGAAGAGAATATCTCTCCAAAGTGCCAGACGCCATCGAATATGAGCATTTGCCCACTCAAGTCGGTTACGATGACAAACTGCAGTCAGGTCGAGACCCCGATGAGGACGACGAGCGTGCAGATGAGCTTCCCTGAGACGGTTTCTGACAGTTTGTGCAGAAATTCTTTGGTTATGCAAACCAATTGTTGCAGCAGCTGTCCAGGTGACTGGTCTCAGATGATCTTGGAGGTAAAGATGCTGGATGTGGAGGTCCTGGGCTGGTGTGGTTACACGTGGTCTGCAGTTATGAGGCCGGTTGGATGTACTGCCAAATTCTCTGAAACGCCTTTAAAGACGGCTTACGGTAGAAAAATGAACATTCAATTCACAGGCAAAAGCTCTGAACATTCCTGCAGTCAGCATGCCATTATTGTGGCCAGCCTAAGGCACACCTGTGCAATAATCATGCTGTCTAATCAGCATCTTGATATGCCAACAATATTTGAGAGAAATAGGCCTTTTGTGTACATAGAAAAAAGTCTAAGATCTTTGAATTCAGCTCATGAAAAATGGGGGCAAAAACAAAAGTTTTGCGTTTATAATTTTGGTCAGTGCAATTAAAAGGATAAACTCATTGTCAGAAATATTTAGTGAATTTTGGGGCAACTGTATTTATTTAGCACAGTGCTAATTGTTATAAGAGAAAAGCACCAAATTGCTAAAATGTAGGCTATTTAACTCCAAAACTATGTTTTTTTTTATATATTTCAGATAATTTTATTGTTAAGATTTGATTGTTTTTAACAATTTTATGAAACGTTTTAATTTTTTTCATAAATACTGTAATTAATAAATGTATTGTTAATTGTTTATGATAGTTAATAAATTAATTCAGGTTAGTTAATGTGTTAATACCTTATTGTAAAGCGTAAAGTTTTATAAATGAAATCAAATAAACGAAAAACTAAACGAATTGAAACACAATAAATCACTTCCCATTCCCATGATTTGATAATTGATTTGATTAACAAATGTAGCCTATTATCTCAAGAATTAGACACTGAAAAATCCTTTCTCGACCTTAATGTTCTTGGAAGCAATCTCATTCATATTCTTGGTGTGATGTTTGAGGTTGCGTGGGTTGGCGAGCAGAAGGAAGTTCATAGATATGTATACGTAGATACCGACAGTTTCTCAAGAGCACTTGAGAAGTTGCAGTGATCTATAACAGAGAATTATAGCAGTGGATGCAGCCATAGTTATGACATGAATAGCTGTATTGGCAATGGGCATAAGCAGATGATTTTACCTTTAGTTGTATTTAGATTGTCACTGTTATATACGAAACAAGAAGTCGAACGAGTTATCTAGGTATATATATCTATGTCACAAAGTTCTAGACGTGACGCTGTTTACCGTACAATTAGGGGAATTCGCTTGAGTGATAGACTGATCAGTGATCAGTTACTGTAGGTCAATAGGATAACCACATTTTATCAGATTGTTTCATCCCGAGATACTAAAGAAGATGATGTTCTTTGTTTTAGTAACATGTTGGATTGGTAAGTCCTGTGTAGTTACTCTCGTAGGTTAATTTATACCGTTCTGCTTTTTACTTGCACACAGTGTATATTTACGATGCAAATACTTTTATAAAGGCATTGCTGGTGCTGCCGTTGCTACTGCTGCTGCTGGTGTTGATGATGAAGGTGATGATGATGAGATTGAGTCGCTCAAGGTTTCTGAAGGAGAAAACCTCACCATCTCTATTCCGATCAAGAAATCGGACGAAGATCCTCAGGTTTTGGTTACCCATCTCAAGGACTCCTCACAGGAACGGATAGCGCAGATAATCTGTCATAATGGAGTCTGTGAACACGAGTGCTGGAGATCCGGAGTTTCTCTGTTATCGGATGGACAGAATGTAACTCTGATCCTCATGAACTTAAGCTACAGTCAAAGAGGGGTTTACAAGGTTTGCAAACTGAGCAGTAGACACCCAGATAACAAGATTTACAACATCACCGTCTGTCGTAAGTATTATACAAGCACGTGGAATTATCTTTGATTTACTGAAGAATCACGAAGTGTCTTATGAAATATTTTGTAGCAGTTGCATCATAATCATTTCGCAGAACAGTAAAAAGACACCAGTATATATTTGGCCAGTTATGAGAAATAATTGCTTATTTTGAGGAATTTAGATAATAAATCCTGACACTGACATTGTCATTTCATGACATTTTATATGAATTGCAGTTTTTCTGTCTTCGGTAAGATGAATCTTAGCAACTATGCCATTCAAACGAATAGGCTTAGATATGTGTGCATATTTAACGATAGTAGCAGAATAAGCAAGAAAGTCACGTTTTAAAACAATCAATGACTGAACTCAAGTGACCTGTGGGTGGACTGCCGAGTCGAACCACATGTTGCATCATAACAATACGTCATGAGGGGCGCGTGTGCACGCGGATGTGACATCAGTCGCAACAGTACATCTGGGTAAAGTACTTCTGGTAAAGTTATGTTGTTTTGTACAATACATTACGCAAGGTTTATACCAGGAGCGTCGTTAGGGCCAATGATTAGGGGCTCGAGCCCTGAAAGATTTTCTTTAGCCCCGAGTGTTTTTGTATCGCCGTATGATTTCCGAGGAATTCACGGAATTTGTCAAAGTTTGAATGAATTAATCCAAAGCCGGTCATTTCCTTTACTACACTTGACGATCAAGGTGATTTCAGCATCTGGCATAAAAATGCATGATAAATGCATGATAAAAATGCATGAACAACATCTGCTGTGAGAGTACTTCGTGAGCAGATCACGGTTTCATTTGAGTAAACCAGGGTTATATACTCACAGAAATGTGGTATTCACGGAAACCCGTCAAAATAAAAGTACGGTTTAGCTTGTGTAGACATTGTGGCAGAAATATATTACTATCATTCAGTAAAATGTATGTACTGCTACTACTACTACTACTGTTGAAACATTACTAAAACTTTGTTACACAATATTTCTTCCATATTTTACATTGTATTAGTACATCCCCTTTATTTGCCAGAAAATAACATTTAATTTTCATGAATTAAAAGATAAATTAATATTTTATGCCTTTTCATAACCAGAAAAAAATAAAATACACAACACAGAATTTCATAAGGCTGTTGTAGAAATAAATAAAAGTTGTTTTATGCATTTAAATAAACATGATAAATATAAGGTGAGAAAAAATAAAACATTTCATAGGGCCCTAAACGTAACTTTTGATGAATTAAAGTTAAATTGTATAAAAGTTTAATTGTTTTAACTAATTAGACATGTTTTTGATTAATACAATTTAATTTACCCATTAAAAAGGAGTCCAGAAAAATTAAAACAGAAAAAAAAGAATTTACAAAAAAAAAAAAAATGGGGCCCTATTTTTGCATGCAAATATATATTTTTAAATGTATTATTTTATTTGTGTAATATATTTTTGTAAAGTTATAATTTTGTAATAATACTTTGATATGTTTGCTGTTTGCAGTGATTACTATTTACTACTTTTTATAATGTAACAATGTTGTTTTGTGCCACTGCTTTGGTAAAGTATCTGTCAAATGAACTAAAATCGAAAGTACAATATGACTTTGCTCACACGATGACTTCATGATCCTCAGGTCATTAACCTTTTTTCTTTGTTCAATTTGCGCACTGCGCATGGGTTAACTTATAGCTCTTATTTTTGAACTCTCAAAGTGCACCAGATTAATGAATTTAACTTTAAAATATATAATTTTTTTTTTCCCTGGGGGCATGCCCCCCTGACCTCCCTAGAAGGATCCAGTTTCACCCACCTGTGTCTAACAAAATCTTACGTAATTATGATGTGAGCTCCCATCCACCGCTGCTAGCCCCTGATGTTTTCAAATCCTAGAAACACCCCTGGTTTATACAGCAAAATAACAAAATATCATCAAACGATGTACAGACGGATTGATTAATCGGTTGATATCCGAATTTCTGTGTGCAGAGTGATCAAACATATCTTAATAGTTGAAGGCTCAAAATAGACAGAAACTCACTCGAGTGTATTCATGTTATTAAGGTGATTTGAAACATGGGTTTTTAATCTTTAGGTGCCACAGACCCCTAAATAAGAAAATCCTCATGTGAGGGACCACAATCCTGTAATTTGTAGGATACACAAGAACATTATTTTTTTAAAACTGTAGTACTGTACTGATAGATGTATTAAAAATGTTTTTTTTTTTTTTTATATATTTATGTTTATTATTTAACCTTTTTACATTCTTTTTGTTTGTTTGTTTTTACATTGCTTTTCTTTAATTTTTTTCAAGTTTTCCCTAGAACTCTTCCCCTGTCCATATGTAGGGGGAAAGAAGGGACGTTTGCAACACTTTTTGCATGTCCTTTAGTTTCTCAGAGAATGTTTGTATTAGAAAGCCAAAATTTGAAATTTTCCACAACAGGGGGCAGTTGCAACATTCATTTAAATTAAAGTAAGTAATTAAATCATTCTTAAATATCATTTAGCAATTTCTTTATTTTATTTGTGCACAGACAGGGTCTTCAGTAAGGTAAATTGGCTGTATAAAACCAAAGAATAGTAAACAGAAAAACATTTTCAAGTAACAAGTAGATTTTTAACCT